>JAXQQM020069648.1:0-114504 GCA_034641835.2 Pinus albicaulis | reverse complement strand
GCGTGCACTCTAGAGCAACGAGATACACGCAAAGGGTGTACATTTTGGAAGTACACCAAAGCCACCTGCTACACAAGAATTTGTCACCGTCCCTACCATTCTCGTCCCGCACAATGGAGGACCCATTTGTGACTCGTGAACATTGTCATGCCTTGGAAACATCATCAATGCATTCCCAAGCATGAGCTTCATTTTCCCTAAAGACATCTCTGCAAAAATCATGAAAACATCCCTTTTTGCATTGGCGCTGCGTACGCTCATCACTCGCGCCAATGGGGAAAATCCCGCAAAGTGTCGCGCAACCGGCGCTCCGTCCCGGCAGGCGTAATCGCGCCACCTAATTTGAGGAATAAGCTTAAATAAAGATGGCGTGCTGAGTCAGCCTCAAAACTCACAAACCATTGCCTATCTTGAGTTGGGAGGTTTGGTTGCGGGAGTTCTATGGAAGGGAAGTGGTTTTGCCACCTCCCATGGAACCTTCCTTGTTGATAGGGCCAATCCCACAATAATAGGGATCCCAACTCCCTCCTTCCCCATCTATAAAAGCCTGCTCAATTCCATGGCAAGCTAGTGGGGAAGTGCCTAAGCTTTGAATCTCCAAATTCCCAAGAGCCTTTGTGCTGTAAGAGCCCTCTTTCTTCCCTTAAGGTC
Organism: Pinus albicaulis; assembly: GCA_034641835.2. Taxonomy (NCBI): domain Eukaryota; kingdom Viridiplantae; phylum Streptophyta; class Pinopsida; order Pinales; family Pinaceae; genus Pinus; species Pinus albicaulis. The sequence goes on along the minus strand of JAXQQM020069648.1, from coordinate 113,853 downwards.
GACTCAAGTAAGGAGACTATCGTCGAGAGACTCTGGAGAGGTTTTCCCTTTCCCTGGCGAGCTTTGCGAGACGTGAACGACTGGAGACCCATCCGAAGGAGACCACGACGTCAGAACTTTGGTTGTAATCTCTTTCAATCGTTATTTAATGAATGATTACGATTATGGTTCCACTCTGTTTTCAATGATGTTAATATGAGTAGTATCCTTTCTGACTGATATTGAGTTACGTATGCCGGATTTTATGCTTGTATCTGTTTGTTTCTTGCATGTGCAGGTGTCCACCCACGGAGATCATTGGAGGATCGTGATCTGCCGAGGCTGAGGAACGGGAACGCTCTCTTCTTCAGATCATAGCGTTGGAATCCAGGTAGGCTTCTATCCCTAGTATTTTCATTCGTAACTAGGGACTTGCGTCGTAACATTTCTAATTGTTGCTAGACCCCTACTGGGCTAGTAGGGATCGCCTCTGTCCACAGAGGGGATTTACCTCCTCAACAATTTGGCGACTCCGCTAGGGAGCGTCTAGATTTCATTGTCTCATTTTGATTATTTTATGTTTTTCCTTGCTTGATGAGCCTTCTGGGTTGGGTTCTTTTGTTGTTGTTTACTTCTTGGTTTGCTTAGTATGCATTGATCTACTTTTGGAGTAGTTCTTTTTCTTTTTTGGCTGAGAAACTCGACTGGCGCGCTTTTTAGCTCGACAGTCGTGCCAATTGGCGCATGTTGCTTTTGTTTAGCCCGCACCAATTGCTTTCTGGCGCCAGTTTCATCCTTACAGTCGCGCCACTCCTGTAAGGTTTTTGAGTTTCTTCATTTTTGAGCTCTCTGAGTTTGGTCAGTGTTTTTCTTCTTGATTTTCCGACTGCCTGAGTGTGTTGGAGTCCTGTTTGACTGAGAATTCACCTCTGTCCTTTGGTTGTTTGCTTTTATCTATCGATTTCACGTTTTGAGCCCTAGGGCATCTAGTGGCCTAGTGTATCGAGCCCTCCTTGGAAGTTTTGGTGTTTGGTTTGTCCGGTCAACTTTCTGATTGATTCTCCACATCCTCTTGGTAGTTGTTCATTGTTTTGTTGCGATTTTTGGGTGATTGTTCATTCCTTCATTCGAATTTCGTTTGGTCTTGCATTGGGCCTAGATCACACAGCCCATTGGAGCCTTTTGAGTCTTTCTTGGTTTTGAGAGACTTTGGTCGATTTGGGATTTGATTGCTCGCATTTTTGAGTGAAATTTGTTTGTTTTGCTCTATCGAATATCGTTTCTCAAGTTGTCCCGTTTGTTTTCAAGCTTGTTTAGTGCATATTAGCTATCAAACATTGAAAATTTCAAAAAAAAATCTCTTGTGCTTTTGGTTGAATTAGTGAAAATTGTGATCTTTTCGATTTTGCTAGTGATTAGTGATCTGAATGAAAAGTTTTCAATTTCATTAGTTGCATTAGAGATCTCATTGTTGTCTTCCGTTCATTTCGTTTGTGTAAAAGCTCTCAACTCTTCTCTAATTAGTTTTCATCGAACGAAATGTTGGACTGTGGCATGTAGCTTTGCATTTAGGAGTCTTTTAAGACACTACATACGATAGGGCCTGAAAATTGAAACTTAATCGAAGATCAACTTTAAAATCTATTCAATTAACCTAAGGCAGCATTGGAACTTAACGAAACATTTTTAGAGGTCTAGGCTAGAGACATGTTCCGACGTCTTTAAACCTACCAGCTGTCGCTCGCCATTTGGCTTTAGACAGTGCTAGTATGGACTTGTGCTCCCCGTACCGTCACGTATATAAAGGGAGACCCCTCTAGGTTTTCAATCCTTTATCCACAGGAAGCCGAGTCTGCCGCCCTATACCCGTGATACACCGAACACAGCATTCGGGGAGACTACCTGCACGTACGGGAAGTCCTTGGTCGATTTCTGTTTCATTATTGAAACCAAGGTGTATATTGCAGTTCACGGATATTTGGTACACCCTTTGTGCCTAGTATTTCCTGAGCAGTCATTTGGTCTTTTCTGACTCCCTAAACCTGAAAAGACCGTCGAGCGCTTGTCCTTTCACGCTTGTATCAAATCCGAAAGAGATAGAGTCATCTTTCTATTGTTTCTCGACTCTTAAAATATGAAACGATAGAGTTTCTTACTTTTCAATGTGGTAAAATTAATCACCCACGATTACACGCCCGCTTAGATATTTCTTGTTGACCATTTGATCGTGTGCCCTTAACTCGTTTTCAGCCCGTGTGTGTGTTTGCTTATTTTTCACTGGTATTTTGCCACAGTGGCGGAAGCTTCGGTTTCGTCGACTGGTAGTCCTTACACGGATGATTCTTCAGAGGCTTCCCAATCCTCTGTCGAACCACAGCAGCCTGTTGTTTCCGAGTTTCCTGACGGGGGACCGGTTCTCGCTGAGCAACCCTTTGGAGGACCAGTTGAGTTCAATTGGCCCTTTTCGGACCCTGTGTCTGAATTGAGATTAGGAGCCGATTTCCTTTCTCTTACCTCGGGTTCACCTTTTGTTGCTGCTGTTTTTCCTCCTAGTCCTCGCCGTCTTTTGCGTGATTTAACGGCAGGATCAACCATGAGTGATTCTGGTGAGGAAATCCCAACGTCTGGTGAAGACTATCAGCTCTTCCCACGAAGATTGTTTGAGGGAGACAACTCTGAGCTGGCTAACATGTCAACAGCCAGTCCTTCTTTACCACAGGGATACAGATCTCTGGGTCAGATCATTTCAGCTGCAGCCTCTATGGGAATTTCATCTCCTGCTTCGAGGCCAGCTGCTACTACACCCGGGGTGTCTCCTCAGACGCCTGTCACATCTGTTCCCGTCCGGCCCACTGTCTGTGTGGCCGCCTCTTCTCCTGTTGTCTCAGCATCTGCTACCAGGGCTGGGCCAACTCCTGAAGATGTTTATCTAGCTACTGCTATACCAGAGAACATCTCTCCGGAGGAGTATTGGTTGTCTTTGCAACAGCCGAACGCCGAGGCTGGACCGTCCGCCCAGGAACCCTACCGACCTTACTTTTCGCACTATGCACAGGATGGTACTCCCGTGTATGCTTTCCCAGGTCAGTATGACGAGCACGGGGAGATTTTGCGTCTACCCGCTCCTGAGGCTCATCTTTATGCTCAAGGTTTACCGTACAACTAGGCTTATAACCCGCAGGGGCAACCTTTCCAAGGCCAACCTGCGGGCCCACCTGGCTATCTCTATGATCCACAGGGGCAACCCATTCAGGGCTACCCTGCGGGCCAGCAAGGGCCGTCATACAGTCCGCAAGGACAGTATTACAGCCCTCCCGGTCAACCTATCCAACCTCAGTCGGGGTACCAACCGGGACCGGTCTATGGTCCTGGGGGGCAAATCCAGCCTTCTTTACCAATGCAACCGCAATATCCTGTTGTTTCTAACGTTTCATATCAGCCAGGACCATCCTATGGTTCTACTTCAGGTCAAACCGGTTTCCAGCAAATACCTGGTCCTGTTCCACCACCAGGCCAACCGGCTCATCCGGTACAACCCGGTGTTCCGCCTCCAGGCCAACCAGTCCATCCAGTACAACCTGGGGCTCACTTACAACCAGGTCAAACTGCGCAACCGGTGCCGCCTGTCTATCCGGGTCAACCTGGTCATTCAGGTCAACCCTTGCACCCGGGTCAACCTGTTCACTCAGGTCAGCCCTCTCAGTCGGGTCAACCTGTTCATTCAGGGCAGCCCGCTCATTCCATCAACCCTGCACAGCAGCCGGTTCATTCAATGCCGCAGCCAAATCAACAGCTGCGCCCTACGTATCAGGCTCCGCAAGGTTCCACTTTTCAGCAGCCTACTCATCCTCAGGGTGGTTATTATCCTCATGGTCAGTCTCAACCGAACTATAACCACCCTAGAGGCTCTCAGTATTATCCTCCTCCACCCGGTTCTACCTACACTCAGCAGCCAAATCCAAACGCTGCTTATACAGGGCCAACGCGTAATCAGGGTCCGTACCCTGGTTATCAAGCCCCACACTATGGTCACCAGCATCCAAATCAGTCTGGTTATACGACCTATGCCCCCTACGGTCAGAATCCTGTGGGACAGAACCCGTGGGGGAAAGGATATTCGCAACCATCATGGAGTATGGGTACCGGACCTCATCCTGGGCCTGGCATGGCAGTTAACCCTCCATTGACGTTCCTGGCTACCTTGGAACTACCGGACGTTTCAAAGTTGACCAATGATCCGATTTTACATAATCCGTATTGGCCTCCGGTTCCCACCAAGATACCAGGTGACTGTCCCAAGTTTGAGGGGAAAGCTGGGGAGGACCCCCAGGCGCATGTGATGACGTATCACCTTTGGTGTTCGTCTAACTCTTGGGTCGACGATTCGATTCGCCTGCGCCTCTTCCAGCGTACTTTAACTGGAGCTGCTGCTAAGTGGTACATAGAGCTATCCCGTGGCATTTTTCAAGATTTCAACTCTTTAGCCATGGCTTTCCTCACGCATTTCCAGTTACCGGTTCGGTATGAAGCCGGGACGCACCTCCTGACTTCCCTGAAGCAAGATAAAGCCACTCACATCTCAGATCACATTCATGAGTGGCGGCGCCGTCGTCGACTGATCAAGTTTCACATACCTGATCAGATATTGACTCACTGGTTCACCACCTCCTTTGTGAATAAAATCGCTCAGGATATCGCGATGGGAGCGTGCGTGAAAGAGGAACAAGCCATCGCGCGTGCCCAGTACCTGGATCTTGTCTATTCATAGTCTGGCACGCTTTATGACATCTTGACTGATGCTCCACGGCCCAGAACCACTAAGGCTCTGCCCACCCCTGCGGTGGATGGTGTCATTGGTTTTGTCTCTCAGAATTCGAAGAAGTCTTCGAATGGGAAGCAGAAGGCTAATTCTTCCAACAATACCTCTACCAATCCCGCCTCATCTGATTCTGGTAAAACTGCGGAGGTGAATTCCGTTCAGGCCAATCCTACAGAAAAATCCTTTAAGGGGAAGAAGAAGGGCAAAGGCAAATCTAAATCTGATGCCCCGAAACCGAAATCTAAGTCTCGTACTGAGGATGGCTCCTAGCGTAAACCGAAGTACCCTTGCCTCATCTGTGAAGGGGACCATTATACTAAGGATTGTCCACGACGATCCGAGGTTAGTCAACTTCTTAAAGGCCCTAAAGGGACTCCGGCTGTTTTGAAAGAGCCATTTCCATCTCAGCAGACCCAGATGGTCGAATAGGCATCACCATCTGCACTGTTTGGGTCTCAGGTTTTCATGGTGAAGAGTGTTGCACCTATCTTTGTCGCTACGCGGTCGAAGGATTACAATGAACCGCGGCAGGCACCCGGGAAGGCAGTTGCGGATGGGCCGCCTCCCCCACCTGTCTCCGGTCCATTGGAAATCGAGAAGCCTTCTCTGGAACCCGTTGTGAAGCCACCTCCCAAAGGTGTCCTTCGAAGATCTTCTTATAATCCAAATGCTCGTGCCGCTCAACATTACAACATTGTTGAGGATCTGGCACAGGCGCCATGTGCTATGTCCGCACTTGAGGTTCTTCAAAGTTTTCCTTCACAACAGAAGGCATTACTGTCTGCAATCGGGGGCATAGATCCCGCCGACTCGAGCCTTCTCACCTTCGATCTGGAGAATTTTACTCCCCGACTTCCACATCAAATCGCTTTGGTCATTCAAGTCGGGATTAACGGTCTGAACATTCATAGGGCCATCGTAGATGAGGGTGCATCTACCTGCGTTATGTCCTCCGCTTGCTGGAAGGCCATCGACTCTCCAGCCTTGTCGTCATCTCCCAATGCCCTTGAGGCATTTGATGGTCGGGAATCTAAACCCCTAGGCGTTCTCGAGAGTCTCGCGATCACATTACAGGGAAAAACTGTCAACGTAGAAGTGGAAGTGGTTGATGCTAAACTCAACTACAATATACTTCTTGGCCGCAGCTGGACCCATGCCATGCTCTGCATGCCATCCACCGTCTTTCGATTCATTAAGTTCCCTCACGAGGGCAAGATTGTCACAGTGGATCAGTTGTCATTTTTCACCTCTAACTCTGAGAACAACGTGCCATACGTGGATCAAATTCCGAATCCCCCGGACAGTGTAGGACCTGGTCTCTTCAAAGACCCAGTCCTCATGGGTATCTTTCCTGCACCGCCACCGCATACCGCTCAAGTCAACATGTTGTCCAGGTCCGATGACCCCTGGCTTATTCCTACACCTGAGCAAGTATATGAGTTTGGAGAATCCATGCCTTTAACGCCAGTAGAGATCAGCTACTGTGAGATTGTTGCAGCATCGGATCCTCCACCTCCTCAGCATGCTCCTTTGAGCATGGCTCTCGACGTCTACTCCCAATCCCCCTGGCTTGGTCAGGCTGATTCACCTGATCCTCTCAGAGAGACTTTTCCTTCCGATGAGGCTATCATTGAAACTATGTCTCTTGAGGAGCTGCCTTGGGGCGATGGACATCATCGCTCCTCTTTTATGCCTAGCTTGGGGGCAATGACTGATTGTCCGGAGCGTTATGCTACTCAGGTTCCTTCCCCTCGTCTTCAAACACCGATCTTGATGCACGAGGTTTTTTTCGGAGGGTAATCTGAGTAACATTACTCAAACTATTCCAATCAACATCTCCGTTAAACCGGGGATTGTTGAGAATATTCATGTGGGTGTGACTTGTTCTCCCGATGAGATTCAAGTCTATACTGAGCTTTTCAAAGAATTCAGAGATGTTTTCGCATGGTCTTACGAGGAAATGCCGGGGATTGATCCTAGTATTGTAGTGCACGAGATTCCAACCTATCCAGGTGCGAAACCCGTGCGCCAACGCTTACGTCCCATGCATCCTCGGAAAGCCGCCGCTATCAAGGCAGAAGTTGAAAAACTTCTGAACGCGGGTTTTATTTATCCCATCCCCCTTATAGAATGGGTGTCCAACATTGTCCCTGTCGATAAAAAGCAGGGTACAATTCGAGTCTGTGTGGATTATCGCGACATCAATCGCGCCTGTCCAAAGGATAATTATCCCACTCCGTTTATCGACCAGATCATCGACGAATGTGTCGGGAGTGAGATCTATTCCTTAATGGACGGTTTCTCAGGATATAACCAAATCAATATCGCACCTGAGGATCAACATAAGACCACATTCATCTGTCCATGGGGCACTTTTGCGTACAAAAAACTCCCGTTCGGCTTAAAAAACACTGGAGCCACGTTTCAGCGTGCGATGTCCTACGCTTTTCATGACATTCGCCATATCGTTCAGCCTTATCTGGACGACTTGCCAGCCCATTCGGGTAAGCGAGAGGACCATCCTGAGCATCTCCGCCAGATCTTTCTTCGTTGCAGACGCTACAATATCAGGCTCAATCCTCATAAATGCGTCTTCTGCGTTAATTCTGGCCGTCTTTTAGGATTCATAGTCTCGAAATATGGAATTCGCCTTGACCCTCTAAAGGTCGAGGCCATCGTAAATCTCCCATCACCCTCCTCCCTGTATCAGTTACAGAGTCTGCAAGGGAAAGCGAATTTTCTTCGGCGCTTTATCCCGAATTATGCCGAGGTGGCCAAAGGATTCACTCGTTTGTTAAAGCAGAACGTTCCCTTTCACTGGGACGAAATTGCTCAGGAATCCTTTGAGAAGCTGAAGACGTTGCTAGTCAATGCTCCATTGCTTCGTCCTCCGGACTAACACCGCGACTTCACTTTATATCTAGCCGTCGCATTTAGCACCATAGCCATGGTCTTGGTGCAGGATGACGATCATGGTGATGAACATGTTGTTTATTACCTGTCTCGGAACCTTCTCGACTCGGAAACGCGTTATGCACATGTCGAGAAGTTGGCATTAGTAGTAGTACACGCTGTACAACGCTTTCGCCATTACATCCTTTTGCGCACGATAACAGTGGTTTCAGACTGCAACCCTATGACGTATATTCTTTCTAGACAATTACTGGGGGGAAAGTACTCCAAATGGATTGTGATCCTGCAGGAGTTTGACTTGGAGTTTACCACTGCTAAGTCAACTAAATCACTGGTCTTCGCGGATTTGATATGCTCTCTCCCTACAGACTCTGTTCCCTCACACTCTGAAGACCATATACCGGACGAAACACTTTTCCTCATCAGTACTTGTGATCCTTGGTACGGTGACATCATAATGTATCTTCAGACCTCGACATTTCGGTCTGAGTTGGATAAAGCTGCCCGCCGTCGGATTCGGCACCAGTCCCAACCCTATCGTATAGTAGGAGATACCTTATATCGCGTTGGAGTAGATTCGGTGCTCCGACGATGCCTAACCTTAGAAGAGGCTAAGAAGGTCTTAAATGACTACCACAGTGGCGCCTGTGGCGGACATATGTCCGGGTATGCTACTGCCCAGAAGATTCTGCGAGCAGGTTATTTCTGGCCTTCCATATTCAAGGACTGTATCACTGCAGTCCATAAATGTCATCCATGCCAGATTTTTCAGCGCAAGATGCGCGCGCCGCCGTTGCCATTGCATCCCGTTATTACCGTCGGCCCTTTTGCGAAATGGGGCGTGGATTTTATGACATGTAACCCTCACTCGGCCGGGGGGCATGCGTATATCATTGTCGTCGTCGACTACTTCACTAAGTGGGCCGAGGTGATGCCTACACTAGCTACTGACGGGAAAATGGCTGCTCAATTTATATTCAACCACGTTATCGCAAAGTTCGGGGTTCCTCAAGCCATCGTCACTGATCATGGCACTCATTTCCGTGACTACATGATGGCGGAGCTGACTTCAACGTTGGGCTTGCATCACGACAGCTCAACACCATACTACCCTCAAGCGAATGGTCAGGTTGAAGCAGTGAACAAAGTTTTGGTCACTATGCTTCAGCGAACAGTTGGTATTCATAAATCCAATTGGCATCTCCAACTATTCTCAGCTCTCTGGGCATACCGAACATCTGCTAAGAGTGCAACTGGATTCACACCATTTCAATTGGTGTACGGTCTGGAAGCCACTCTGCCGGTTGAATGTGAAATTCCTTCATTGAAATTAGCCGTGGAGCTTCTACCTGGTACTTCTGCCGAGGAAGAACGTCTTCTGTACCTGGAACGGTTAGATGAAACCCGTCGTCTGGCTGCTTTGATTATCGAAGCACAAAAGAAGAGGGTCAAAACTCATTTTGATCAATCTGTTTCTCCCCGTTCTTTTATCGAAGGAGACCTCGTCCTCCTGTACGATCAAGCGCATGATAAGCTTGGAGCCGGTAAGCTCCAGCCTATGTGGCACGGGCCCTATATAGTAAAGCACGTTTTGAAAAATGGGGCCTACGAGCTTATAGATTATGAAGGAGTTCCGCTGGCGCAGCCCAAAAATGGGTTGTACCTTAAAAAGTACTATGCCTGAAGTGATTTCTTGGTGTGGTGTGTGTACATAGGTGTGTGATTTTCATTTGTGTGCATGTATTGTGTGGTGTGCTTTGTAAACATCTTTGTGCTGATCGGGTCTTCCTGGTTGTGCAGATGTCTTTTCATCCATTTGTTGGTTTCGCGGATGGTGCCTCCCGCAGTACCAGGAATCTGTCTTCAGCAGCCTGGGTAATCTATGATCCTGCTTGTGAGTTGATCAACCTGCAAGGAGTGTGTCTAGGATGTACCACGAACAACATCGCGGAATATAGTGTTGTGTTAGAATTATTAACCGAGGCAGTAAACCTTGGTATCCGTGAATTGCTCGTGTATCTAGATTCGCAACTTGTGGTGTTACAACTGAACGGGCACTATTCGGTAAGGAACCCATCCATCTTACGTCTGTATCTGCGTATTCGATTACTGGAAAGGAATTTTGACTACATTACATATCATCATATACCCAGGCATTTGAATACACTAACAGATGCAGTAGCAAATTTGGTATTAGACAGACATTTGCGCAATTTATAAATCACCATCACATGTAAAGAAAGATCCATCCAGAAATAGATATGTATATATATAGATATCGAAATGTTTACATAGAGTGTGTCACATAAAAGTCAAAAATATACATAGTCGTCTTAAATACATCCGGAGACGATACGTCTCTCAAAAAATAGGTGTGGTATAAATCCTAAGAGCTAATCCGCATGGTGCTCATGATAGCATGTGACTGCACGCACTAAGCGTCTCAGGATTCGGTGGATCCGACTTGGAACTCCCACCGTATGACGCTGGTATGCCATCGGTACGTCCGCCAGCCGAGCATAGTCCGAGATCCCTCGGGCAATGCCCTCGAGATTCTGGATCAACTCCTCTCCTCCGGTACCCTCTCCCTGAGGATCAGGGGCGAGTTGTGTCCTCCGTGAGATTGGAGACATCCCAGCTGGTCTCTCAGGTCCCACATCTGCATGCATATATAAAATGTGTTAGGACGAATGTGTATTAACAAAAAAAAAACATATAAATATAAAATCAAAAAACATGAGGTCTTACCCAACTCCTCGTCCCAGTCGTCTCCTTCTGGTAGTGGGAGATCTGGGTCCCCAGTAAAGTCAGTTCCTGCATAGGGCCAGTCTTCCACGACAATCAGCTGGCGCCGTAACCACCTAAAGAACTCCGGCCTCCAGGACATCTGTTGGCCACCTCCAGATCTGGGCATCAATGCTGCCCAGCGAGCCATTCTTGGCTCTCGTGGTATCGGGTCTGCTACTGCGGCCCCTTGGCCCTGGAAGATTGGTAAACGTTCCAGAATGAACGATACCAAGATGGAACCATAACCGAACTGTTTCAGTTTACCCTGTTTGCATTTCGTGAGCTGCCTTTTCATATTAATTGTTACTGTTGTTGCCCAGTTGTACAGCAGGGGACTCATGCATTCTGAAGCTAGCAGGAGTTGGGCCTTTGTGGCCTCGTGCGGTGCCTGTGACCCAGCAGCCCGCGTGATGGTATGGAGAACCACTCTCAATGCCAGATCAGGGATAGTGTGGATATCCACTTTCTTGCTACCTGATCCCGTTTGAGCTCCTTGGCACACTCGTGCCATCACTTCTTCCATCTTTTCCCAGATGGTCTGCTTCCAGTCAACACCGGGATCGGACCTCTGCGGGACAATCTAGTGATAAAATAAACATCGGAAACCTCCAGCTCTAATACCTGGTCTCGTAACCTGAACACCTGTTCACGTTCATCCGAGATACTGATTAAATACTGGAGGAGCTTGGGCTGAGCTCGCAGACACGGTGTGAGGAAGAACTTTTTCATTCCACAGTTTCTAAGTGCATTCATGCAAGCTTGACTTTGCATGGCTTGTTCATCCTCTTCTCCATGTTCTCGTTCTTTCCATTCAATTTCCATTTTGATTGACTACCTGCATTCATATGGTCATAAACCCTTAGTTAGGTCTCTGATGAGTCTCAAATTCCATACAATTTGGTCTAAATGTCGAAATTTTAGGCGTATTTTTAGGTTCGGCCGCTGGCGCAGCTGTTTCCTGAACAGTCGCGCCACGTGGCGCGGGCCCTTTGTATAAAAGACTTCATTGCCGCGGGTCCGTGCCCGATACCCGCGCCAATGAGCCCGGCCCTAAATTTTCAAAAATGGCTCTAGAAAACTAATTTACAGGGTAAAACTATTAAAATTTGGATGAAAATGAAGAGCAAGGGAGCGCCTCTTACCTGTGACAGACGAGAAGCTGAATGGTCAACTGGATTTGTCGCAATCACCGTCAGAATTTTCTGCTCCAAATGGACCACTGTTGCTTTTTACCAAGGTAAATAGTAAATGTAATTTTATTTTTACTAATTTGACATATTTATAACTTTTTGACATGAAATGAGTTGTAAAAAGTCATTTTTATCGAATATTTTTATATGTTATGTCGAAAATGGATTTTACGCTTGCTTGGTATGTGCAGCAACAGGTTTTTGCGACTTTAATGATGGAAACGAGTTGTATTTTATACTTTTTCGGACTCGGTAAATACACGAAAAAGTCACTTTGGAGTCATCTTTCAGCTCTTTTCTGACTCTCTAAATATGAAAAGATCGCCGAGGCCCTTGTCGTTTCGATCTCGTTAAAATGGACACGAATCGACATTCACCCGGTATAAGTTTAACCCTTTTTCGGGCCGGGATGGATTGATTACGAAAAAGGAATACCCTAGCCTATCGCGACTAGGAGGTTTTCTCGGATATTGTTTTCTACCTTTTCGGATTTGAGGAACTATTCACGAAAAGGGACCTGTGGAGTTTACTTTTCCGCTGTCTTTTCAAACTCTCTAAACATGAAAAGACGCCGAGTTCTTCCTTTGTCAGACTCGTTAAACCCTGATGACATCGGATCCAGTCGAAATGATGTTCTCCGAGTTCCTCCTTCCTAGGACTCGTTAAATGCACTAGGATGGATTCGCCCGAAGGGCGGACTTATATTACAAGCATATGCTATCCCCTTCAAGCTTGTTATAAAAAATAATTGGGGTACTCACCAGAAATGGTGGGGGGAAAAATGGAACCATCGTCGTTGTCGTCGGCAGTATGTCGCTCTTGAACATGGCACTTGTCTGCATTCGTGTCGGGTTGGGGACATCTCATCTCATTTTTTCACTTTGCCTCCGTGGGTTTGGATAATCCCTTTTGACCTCTCCTCTGCTCATTGCCTTGTCACCATGACCTCTGATCTATTGATGTCAAATACTGCCAAGTCCACTGTCGTGCCGTTTATATGTTCAAGAGAAGTTGGCCTCTGCAAATATCAACCTTCCTCTGATTCTCATACGATCCTGATTCACAACAAAAACATCATGTTCCTCTGTCTCGTGTCGATGATGTGGGAAACATTATGGCCCACCTTCGATCAAGGTCACTTCCTATCGACTTCAGCTCATTATCCAGGAAGCTGATCTAGAGACTCCTTTATGGTACCTTGGAGCCTGCATGCCTCAATGGCAGGTTCGTCGCATTCGACGTGAGGTTTTCATCATTGGCCTCCGATCGAGTGATTCTGCGGGTGTTCGACGCCAACCCATTGATTCACACGCCGTATATTGTACCTGTAGTACCTTGAGGACCATTGTCATCATTGGTGGTTCCTCTCGCGTCTGTTAACAACTTTCATCATTGGCTGGTAATCAGACGATGTTCCTGCATGTTCGACTTTAGCTTACATATTCACATGCTCGAACTTGTACTTTGTTTGGGTCGAGATGGAGCGCAAGACCCTGGATTGTGTCTGTTGTAATCCAGGCTGCGATTGTGGATTATTATCATTATGTATATGACTCATTGCTTGGATGGCTGCGACCATACCTGAGTCTATTTGTTTGATCCTCGCTGGATGGCTGCGCCCATACCCTGGATCCGAATTATAGTGTACTCCATTTCGGATGGCTGTGCCCATACCACATATACATCATGTAATTGAGATATCAGTTGTATTTTTCTGCGCAAGTTTTCCGACGACGGGCCTTTAGTTGAACATGTTCTCGTAAAGCATTTCACCCCTCTCTCTCTCGGACCTCATACTTTAGGGGGCATCTGTTACACAGTAATTTGTCACCGTCCCTACCATTCCCCGTCCCGCACAATGGAGGACCCATTTTGTGACCTGTGAACATTATCATGCCTTGAAAACATCATCAATGCATTCCTCTAAGCATGAGCTTCATTTTCCCTAAAGACATCTCCTTGCAAAAATCATGAAAAACATCCCTTTTTGCATTGGCGCGGGCAGACAGTTCATCACTCGCGCCAATGGGGAAAATCCTGCAAAGAGGTCGCGCCAACTGGCGCTCTGTCCCAGAGCAGTAATCGCGCCACCCAATTTGAGGAATGTTTTTTAAATAAAGATGGCGGAAGTTGAGTTTCAACAAACTCAGAAACCATTGCCTATCTTGAGTTGGGAGGTTTGGCTGCGGAAGCTCTATGGAAGGGAAGTGGTTTTGCCACCTCCCATGGAACCTTCCTTGTTGATAGGGCCAATCCCACAATAATAGGGATCCCAACTCCCTCCTTCCCCATCTATAAAAAGTCTGCTCAATTCCATGGCAAGCTAGTCTTGAAGTGCCTAAGCTTTGAATCTCCAAATTCCCAAGAGCCTTTGTGCTGTAAGAGCCCTCTTTCCTCCCTTAAGGCCGACTCAAGTAAGGAGACTATTGTCGAGAGACTCAAGAGAGGTTTTCCCTTTCCCTGGTGAGCTTTGCGAGACGTGAACGACTGGAGACCCATCCGAAGGAGACCACGACGTCAGAACTTTGGTTGTAATCTCTTTCGATCGTTATTTAATGAATGATTACGATTATGGTTCCACTATGTTTTAAATGATGTTAATATGAGTAATATCCTTTCTGACTGATATTGAGTTACGTATGCCGGATTTTATGCTTGTATCTGTTTGTTTCTTGCACGTGCAGGTATCCATCCACGGAGATCGTAGAGGATCGTGATCTGCCGAGGCTGAGGAACGGGAACGCTCTCTTCTTCAGATCGTAGCATTGGATTCCAGGTAGGCCTCCATCTTTGGTCTTTTCATTTCGTAACTAGGAACTTGTGTCGTAACATTTCGATTATTGCTAGACTCCCTCGGGGCTAGTAGGATCGCCTCCCTGTCCGCGTAGGGGATTTACCTCCTCAACACCACTTCATGATAAGGATTACTTCTGCGAAATTGAACCTTGAAAGAGTTCACTTAGATGAGTGTGGACCGTTCTTGAAAACCTCCACGACCAAGCACATGTATTATGTGATTTTTGTAAATTATTTTTCACACAGGTGTTGGATATTCTTCATGTAGAAGAAAAACGAGGTGTTCTCAAAATTTTGTGAGTTCAAGGAACTTGTTGAAAAAGACACAAGCAAGAAGGTGAAGGCTTTTAGGAGAGAGAACGGTGGAAAGATGTGTCGAATGAATTTAATAACTTTTTCTCATCAAAAGGAATTCGACGAGAGTTGATAACACCTCATAAACCGCAATAGAATGGGGTTGCAGAAAGGAAGAATAGAAGAATTGTGGGAGCTGCACGGATGATGTGACATGATTAGGGCCTACCGTTGCACTTGTGGGAAGAAGCATGCAACACAATTGTGCATGTAAAGAACAAAAGTTCTCATCAAATCCTCAGGATGAGTACACCAAAAAAATCCTTTTCCAGTAAAAAGTCAGATGTGGCACACTTTAGAATTTTTGGTTCACCGGTTTACTTTCATGTTACCAAAGATGCACGGAAAAAGCTAGAACCAAACATTGAGTTAGGCATATTTTTGGGTTACATTGATACACCTCACAACTATCGGGTGTACATGATATCTCATAGGATGACAATGGTTTGTGGAGATGTGAAATTTGATGAATGAAAGGCCATGTGAATTTCCCTTGAGAGGGAGCTTCAATTACATGCAGTTGAGGAGCTCTTAGATTCAAAATAAGAACCTCAAGATAGGAGCAACCACAAGAGGAGGAGCAGATAGTGGAAGCATCCACTCATGCAAATACATCCAGAGATGGAAGGAAGTGCACCAGAGAGGCTGAAAGGTTGATGGATGATGCTAGAGAGAATGTGGGAGAACCCACATCACAACACAAGTAGAGAAGGTCCCCAGATAGATACACTGGCTACATGGATATTAAGAGTGAGAGTGTAGATACTTAACCATCTATTGAAGTTTGCAACAAGAAACAATGAAATTGGCATCCGGAAACAACATCCTTAATCCTAGTGAAAATTAAGCACCTACATTAGGTGGGGCCCACACAGGCTATTTTTAGGTGGATGTCTATTTATAGATGCATGATAAAATTATATTGATAGATGCATGTCTATATATATATATGTATGTGCAAGTTCTAGTTATAGATTTCATGTCTATTTATATATGCATAACGACTATTATTATCCCTTAATATTAGATGGACAATAAACTGTAATATATTTTCAGTGTGGACTTGGAAATAGTTAACTGAAGTGGAAAATAAATTAGCTAAGTGAATTTCGAGTTAAGTGGTTGGTTGGTGGGACATGCAGGTTGAATTTAGTTGTAACTGAGTGATTCTATTTGTAACAGAGTTGGAAGTGCAGCGGTGCATGAGCTGTGCAAGTTGTAAATCAGTTTAACTCAGTTAAGTGAGTTAAAGTCAGTTGTGCTAGTTGTAACTGCAGATATACTAGTGAGAGATCAAGTGAATTAAATATTAAATAATTCACATGTAGTGATCTCACATGCAACTGATGTTTTTACTATTATTAACTGCATGCATGTCAGATCCGGTGGAGACCTAGTTGAGTTCTAAGTGAAAGGGAAGATAACTATCAGTTGTGATATTAGGAGGCTACCCAGGTGTAGTTATAACACCACAGGATGCCCATGATACTCAGAAAAGTTGAGGAAGGCTGAAATTCTTTGTGATTAAGGATTTCATTCATCAGGAATTGCATGACCAAGGCAGGTTGTCTAGAGACAGTAAATTGGCTAAGGAACTTGCCAATTTTTGTATGGCAATGTGAGACAATTAGTTGATGTACTGAGAGCAATTGTGAGAAGAGTTTTGTATGTAATTATTTCATGATTCCTTGTGGAATATACAATATATGATAGAGGGGTTTTGAGCAGTAAGCTTTCCCCAGGAATATCTGGTGTTGTGGTTTTGATCTATTCTTCTTTGATTCATGTGATTGGCAATTGTGTTGTTTTTAATTCCACAAAAGATTTGTAGAAGCGATTCAGTATTTAAATTTAGCATATTGTTAGATTGGGTGAATCCAAGATATACATGCATATTGTATAATTTTCTACATGGTATCAGAGCTGTGTTATAATTTTTTCTACATGGTATGAGAGCAGGATTTATTTGGGTGCGCGAGTTTGTAGAGAATATCTAAAAATTTTGATGCAAAATTTTCAGAAACAAATAGCATATTTGGATTCCTTGCGAAAAAAAATATCCAAATTGAAAACAAATCGGTCAAATCAGAGCTCGGATGAGGGAGATATCATCAATTTAAAATCAATGCTTTTGTTAGAAAATTTTGTGATGGCGGGACAATTACAATGTGCACGAGCCAAGAACCTACATGCACTGAGTTACAAGATGCATGCAATGCTTTGAGGAGTAAAGTATAGGTTAGGGACTTGGTGGTTGAGAGGGAGCCTCTCAACATGCAGCCTGAGAAGCAGTCTCAGAAGGTTGTGGAGCAAACACAACTGGAGATGCAAAAGAATCTCTATAGATTTGATGTACATGTGATTTCTACAGAGCTTCCTACCATTGGGAAGTATGAGAGAGTCATGAAATTGACCCTTGAGAGGGAGTTGGATTTGCATGCAAGTAAGAGTGAACCTCAAGATGTGGAGCACCCACATGTAGAGGATCATGGAGTGGGAGAAACCACTCATGCAAAGAAACTTCGAGCCAGATGGGCAGAGGGAGTGCATGCAGCTATATCACCAGGTGAGAGGTGGGGCAACATGCATGAATAATCCCAAGAAGAAATTTATGGGTAGTATTCATTGAGGTGGTGTGGATATAATGAATCGAACTTGGCTACAAAGAGCCCACAGAGAAATACTAGTAGGATTAGTTGGATTGATGCAGGATGTCAGGAGGACATGAAATCAGAGTGACAGGTGTCGGATATTGGAGCACATATCAGAGTTGGCAGTAGTGCAAAGTGCATGGATGTAGATGTCAACAATGTAGAGAATCCAGTATACATGTGGAGTAGCTAGCAACAGCCAGAAGACTCTAATGAAAAATACATTATACTAATACAGTTGTTTGAAGGCTATTCAATTTTGGAAGTGTTGCATGCAAAAGTTGCATGTGCGAGAAACACTAGATAAGTGTTGTATGCAAAAGTTACATGTCACATGAGAGAATTGCATGTCGCATGCAAGGAAATTCCTTTCTTGTTGAGAGGGAGTGTTGAAGTTTGCAACAAGGAACAATTAAATTGGCATCCAGAAACAACATCCTTGATCTTAGTGAAAATTAAGCACCAACACTAGGTGGGGCCCACACGGGCTATTTTTAGGTGGATGTCTATTTATAGATGCATGAGAAAATTCTATTTATAGATGCATGTCGACTATTATTATCCCTTAATTTTAGTTGGACAATAAACTGTAATCTATTCTCAATGTGGACATGGAAATAGTTAACTGAAGTGGAAAATCAGTTAGCTAAGTGAATTTCAAGTTAAGTGGTTGGTTGGTGGGACATGCAGGTTGACTTTAGTTGTAACTAAGTGATTCCAGTTGTAACAGAGTTGGAAGTGCGGTGGTGCATGAGTTGTGCAAATTGTAAATCAGTTTAACTCAATTAAGTGATTTAAGGTCATTTGCGCTAGTTGTAACTGCAGATACACTAGTGAGAGATCAAGTGAATTAAATATTAAATAATTCACATGTAGTGATCTCACATGCAACTGATGTTTTTACTATTATTAACTGCATGCAAGTCAGATCCAGTGGAGACCTAGTTGAGTCCTAGGTGAAAGGGAAGATAACTATTAGTTGTGATATTAGCCGACTACCCAGGTGTAGTTATAACACTACAGGATGCCCATGATTCTCAACGCAGTTGAGGAAGGCTGAAATTCTTTGCGAGTAAGGATTGTATTCATCAGGAACTGCGTGAGCAAGGTAGGTTTTTTGGAGACAGTAAATTGGCTAAGGAACTTGCCAATTTTTGTATGGCAGTGTGAGACAATTAGTTGATGTACTGAGAGCTATTGTGAGAAGTGTTTTGTATGTAATTGTTTCATGATTCCTTGTGGAATATAAAATATATGATAGAGGGGTTTTGAGCAGTAATGTTTCCCTAGGAATATCTGGTATTGCGGTTTTGATCTATTCTTCTTTGCTTCATGTGATTGGCAATTGTGTTGTTTTTAATTCCACAAAAGATTTGTAGAAGCGATTCAATATTTAACTTTGGCATATTGTTAGATTGTGTGAATCCAAGATATACATGCATATTGTATAATTTTCTACACCATCCTCATTTGAGAAAGTAGTGCAACAACCAATATGGGTTGATGCCATGGTTGAGGAGTGTGACTCCATTATCAGAAACAATGCATGGGAAGTCGTCCCAAGACTGGAGGACAAGTCAGTTGTAGGATTCAGGTGGATCTACAAGGTGAAGCTAGCAGCATATGGGAGTGTGGAGAAACACAAATTCAAATTTGTGGCCAAGGGGTTCTCTCAGGTAGAGGGATTAGATTACGAGGATACCTTTTCTCCAGTAACAAGGTACTCTTCAATTAGTTCTATTATTGCACTTTCAACGCAGATGGGATGGAAAATACATCATATGGAGGTAAAGACAACATTCCTCAACGGAGTGATTGATGAATAGGTGTACATAGAGCAGTCGAAAGGATTTCAAACCTTCGAAAGAGATTTGCATGTGTGCAGCCTCAAGCGATCCATGTATGGACTGAAATAAACACCCCGTGATTGGTACACTAGGATCGACAACTATTTCACTAGGTTAGGCTTCACCAAAAGTGAAGCAGATGTGAACCTTTACCATATTGTGGTTGAAGGAAAATGATTGATTATAGTATTATATGTCAACGAATTAATCCTGACAGGTGACGAGAAGATGATCAATTCTTTCAAGGAGGATTTTGCAATAGAATTTGAGATGAAGTACATGGGGCTCTTACATTAATTCCTTGGTTTGGAAAATTGGCAAAGAGATGGGGAATTTTTTGTCTCTCAGGGAAAGTATGCCAACAAGATATTGAAGAAGTTTCACATGGAAAGAAACAAACCCATGGAGAATCCTCTTGCACGGAATTGGAGGAAGGAGGATGCTACTTCAGGTGAAGTGGTAGAAGCTACCATTTAAAGGAAGCTTGTGGGTTCACTCATGTACTTGGTGAACACATGACCGGACATGTGTTATGTGGTTAACCAACTTATTCAAGTTATGGTTAAGTCAACCAATATTTATTAGAAGGAAACCAAACATGTGTTAAGGTACCTCAGAGCCACCACTCAGTTTGGGATTTGGTACAAACGGGCAGAAGGAGTGAAGCTGCAAGGATTCACAGATGCAGATTGAGTAGGGATTCCATCCAATAGGAAGAGCACATTAGGGGGCATATTTTGTATTGGGTCAGCAGCAGTTTCCTGGTACTACAATAAGCAAAGATCAGTCGCACTCAATTCAGTAGAAGTAGTGAAGATTGGGTCAAGTAATTTGTGAGGCTATCTGGACAAGGAAGATCCTTGTTGGGTTGTTTGGTCAACATATGGATCGGGCGATGATTTATTGTGATAACCAGAGTTGCATCAAAATCTTGGTTAATCTATTTTTTCATGATAGGTCTGGCAAGCACATTGATGTCTGGTATCACCATCTCAGATATTGTGTGTAGAGGCAGATTATGCTATTAGATTACATTCCTACAGATGAGTAGGATGCAGATATATTGAAGAAGGCACTGTCAAGAGGAAAATTTGAGTTCCATAGAGGCAGGATCGGGGTATCAGGTAATCCCTTTCTTTTTGAGAGGCAATGTTGAAAATGGCACCAAAAAAGGATTCTAATTTAATTATCTCTTTAATTAAATTATAATAAAAGTGTAATTACACATCATATGACAAGTTTTATGAGTTAATTAAGTTAGGATGACTTAGTTGGTTCAGTTAATTCGAGTTGAAGGTCAAACTAGAGGCATTTAGAGTGTCTCCTACATTATAGAAGCCCTGGCTGAGTTTATTTTGAGTTGTAATTAATCAACTCAAATTATCCGAGTTAAATTCAGTTAAATTAGTTCTAACTGATGGAGGAACTAGTAGGAGGTTAAACAATGGGTGTCTCTTCATGTGTTCAACCAGTTAACTAATAACTCACTCATACATAACTCATGCATGTCAGTTCTGAGAAAGACCCAGTTGATATTGGAGTTCAAGGGCAATGTACTATTAGTTGTATAATTATCTAAATTGTACAAGTGGCGCATGCAGTCAGAGGAAGGCCCCTAATGGATTGCGCAACATGGATTGGGAATTTCCCTAATTAATAGGGCCTAATTACCCAAGGAAATCGTGCAAGGAAATAGGGATCCTGGAGGGAAGAAATTTGGTTAAGTATTTAACTAGGCTTGTCTAAGAACCATTGATACAGATAGAGATAGTGCAAAGGTTTCTCAACTTGGAGAAAATAATTGTAATCTTCTCATATTATTTGGCTTATGCAATATACAGATAGCGGGATTTTTAGCTAAGGCTGTCCCAAGGAAAATATTTGTGTTGTGTGATTGAAATTATTTCTTTTTCATGTTTTGTGATTTCAAGATCTAAATTGGCTTCCACAGTTTCTAGAGTAGATTTAAGTATAATGTTTTAGCATATTACAATTATCAGTTGAATATACGTGGTTTTTATATGATAATAAATATTGGGTAAAATATAATACTTTAATATTATATTTGATCCAATATTTCCTCTCACTCGATCCAATCTTTATTTAAAAATGTATTTATATTTTAGGTTCATAGTGTTGAAAAGTCAACAAGAAATGTGTGTCTATTTAATTTTCCCATAATTAAATTGGACAATAAATTGTGATCTTATCTCATAATCACTTGTAATAGTTAACTGAGTGTAATAAAATTATTTAGCTCATGAAATGCGAGTTGAGGTTGGTTGGTGAAGCATGCAGAGTGATTCTATTTGTTTTAGAGTCCAAGTTGCAATTAGTGTATTAGTTTAATGCATGAGAAATCAGTTAACTCAATTAATTGAGTTAAAATCAATTTAACTAGTTGTAACTGATTGTTGCACTAGTGAGAGGTCAAGTGAATTAAATCAAATTTAATTCGCATGCAGTGATATGTCAAGTAACTAATGATTTACTATTAATAGTTGCATGCATGTCAGTTCTGATGAAGACCCAGTTTAGACAGAGGTTAAAGGGATGTTAACTATCAGTTGTATTATTAGCAAACTACCCACATGCAGTAATACACCCATAGGATTGCCCATAAGCATTGCGCATTTTTGGAAGGCTGAAATTCCTAAATAATAGGGATTTAATAATACAGGAATTGCGCAAGCAAGGCAGGCTGAGAAGAGGCAGGAAATTAGCTAAGTGTTGGTCGATTTTGTCCAGATCAGTGTGAGACAGTTGGTAGAGCGCAAAAAACTCTTGTGAGAAGAGCGCATTGTATTGTTTCATGATTCCTTTCTTGAATATACAATAGAAGATAGAGGGGTTTTGAGCAGAAAGCTTTCCCCAGGAAAAACATTTGTGTTGTGGATTGATTTGATTCTTTCTTTTACTTGGCGTGATTGTGTGATCGTGTTTATTTTCTGCAATTAATTTGTAGAAGGATTTAGTATCTTGCTTTAGCATATCGCATGATCGGATTGAATCCATTGGTATACATATTGTTTGTATAGTTTCTACATGGTACTAGAGCGTATGAAATCACTATAGTGGAGAAGAAATTGATTTTGTGTTGAACAACATTCGAATTTGCAAAAATATTCATTGGTGCGATAGGCAGATCAAGATGGCTTTCAATGGAATAAGATTGGAATATGCACTCGAGGGAAGTTCTAATTATATTGCATGCAAAGACAGAATGGAGGCAGTTCTGGAGGACAACGGGTTAAAATAATTCATTGATAATGATATTCCCAGGCCCACAGCAACAAACACTGCTCTTCTTGATGCTTGGCAAAAGAAGGTTGCAAAGGCGAGGAGGATCTTATTACAGGGAGTTCGAGATCACATTGCCTCGAGTCTCCATGGCAAAGAGACTCCATATGCAATGTGGAAGGATTTGACAGACCTGTTTCAGAACAAAAGTGACCACAGAAAGTTGGCATTGAAGAACAATCTCAGGAAAATCAAAATGGAGAAAGGCGACACTATTCCAAATTATTTGACCAATTTCATCCAATGTCGAGATGAGCTTGGAAGTGTCGGGTACTATAGCGGATGATGAATTGGTGATCCTAGCTTTTCTAGGCCTTCCCAAGAGTTGGCATAGTTATCAGGACTCTGTCAATGGGAGGGAGAAGCTACCAGATTAGGAGCGACTTTGGTCGGATTTGGTACAAGAAGAATTCAGGCGGAATAACAAGGATGGATCCTCATCTAAGGCAGATGATGAGGAAAAGTGTGCCTTGGCTGGTAAGGCAAAGAAGGGGAAGGGAAAGAAATCCCATTCCAAATCTGAGACCGGCAAAGAAGGCAAGAAGCGTGACATGTCCAGAGTGAAATTTTTTCACTGTCACAAGCATGGACTTATGCCACTGATTGTCCACAGAAGAAGAACAACAACAAGAAGGCTTTAGGATCTGCAGCAGGTGATGCTTTGGCTTCACAGTTCGAGTTGGACTTCTCACTCATCGCATGCATGGTGTCTAGTGCGATGAGATCAGTGTGGTACTTGGACAGTGGTGCATATTTCCACATGAAGGGAGATAAAGAACTCTTTAGTAGCTTGGAGGAGAAGGATCTTCAGATGCACATCGAGATGGGTGATGGCGGGAGGTATAGCGCTACTGGGATTGGTACCGTTACTTTCCAGAGACAGTCATGTAAACCTTTCTTATTAAAAGATGTCATGCATGTACCAAGCTTGAAAAAAAAAATATTTTCAGTTGTTATGTTGGAGGATAGAGGATATGATGTGGTTTTCAGTGAAGGGAAAGCATTCCTTCGTCACAAATCCATAGGACTAGTTAAGAAGATCAATGGGGTTCGTGTGAAGAACCTCTACAAACTTGATGTAGATGGTTGCGCAACATTTATGGGTAAAGCAGACAGAGTGGTGAGCCAGGATGAGGGTGAGTTATGGCACAGGAGATTGGGTCATTTACACCACGGTGCTTTGAAGGTCATGAAACAGATTTCTACAGGGCTTCCAAATGGTACTCTTGCGCAAATAGACACATGCAAGTGATGTACCATGGGGAAGTATACAAAGGCCACTTTTCACGAGTAGGAGAACCGAGCAGCGGAAATCCTTGAGAGAGTTCACTCAGATGTGTGTGAACCATTATCTACAGATTATATAGAAAAGCACATGTATTATGTGATTTTTGTTGATGATTTTTCTAGAAAGTGTTGGATCTACTTCATGCAGAAGAAATATCAGACATTCTCAAAATTTTGTGAGTTCAAAGCACTGGTTGAGAAAAACACAGGGAAGCATGTGAAGGCTTTAAGGAGCAACAATGGTGGTGAGTACATCTCCAATGAATTCAAGAAATGATTGCCAAAGAAGGAATTCAGAGAGAGTTGATTTCACCTCATAACCCACAACAAAATGGGGTTGCAGAAAGGCATAATAGAATAATTGTGGGTGTGGCACGAGGGATGTTATATGATCAGGGCCTACCATTGCATTTGTGGGCAGAGGCATGCAACATAGCGATATTTGTGCAGATCCGTAGTCGTCACATTAGGGGAATTTCGAGGTCTAAAATGGGCCTCCTAAGAAAAATTTACAACAAAAATAAACTTTATAAGAACAAATAGTATTCAAGATGATGATGTCAACCATGGGGGATGATTCACCATTTTTGGAGTAAAATAATAAAAATAATAAAACTAATTTTTCAACTCGTATTTTCAACTTATCTTCCTAATTTTTTACTCAAATTTCAAGCGGGAGTACTCGTTGGATGCAAATTTTAATTCCTCATCCAAGGAGTACCCACGTTGCATACTTTTGATAGACCCTACTATACGAAAAATGAGAAATACATGAAAAAACTTGATGCAATCACATTTTTCATATATTTCTCAGTTTTCGTGTAGCAAGGCCCATTGAAAGTATGCAACATGGGCACTCCTTGGATGAGAAATCAAATTTTGCATCTAACGAGTGTTTTTGCTCGAAATTTGAGTAAACCCATAGGGAGATAAGTTGAAAATACGATTTGAAAAAATAGTTTTTCCTTTTTCCCTCTAAAAGTTGATGATGTAATCAAATATTATTTTTTTAGTCCCACTATTATTTTATAATTTCCTTAGGAGGCCCATTTTAGACCTCAAAATTCCCCTAATGTCAGATACTTGGCATGAGTACACCAGAGGAGGCTTTTTATGGTAAGAAACCTGATGTTTCATATTTTAAAATTTTTGGCTCATCTATCTATTGCCATGTGACCAAAGATTCCAGGAAGGAGCTGGAACCAACAGCTGATATTGGGATATTTATGGGGTACTCTGATACTCCCCACAACTATCGGGTGTATTTTCCGAACAACAAGATGACTGTTGTCAAACGGGATGTAAAATTTGATGAGGAGAAAGCCATGCGATTGTCCCTTAAGAGGGAGATTGATTTGCATGTAGATGAGGAACTCTTGGTTCCAAAGGATGAACCTCAAGATATGGAGCAGCCACATGCGAAGGATCATGGAGTGGCAGAAACCACTCATGCAGAGCCATCCACCAAACATGGTAGGAGGCACGCCACAAAAGCTGACAGATTGAGACTTGATGCGACAAAACATGTAGGAGCACCTACATCACTGCGCAAACAGAGACAGTCACCAAATAGGTTTACTGGATACATGGCTCTTATGAGCAAGTGTATTTTGACAGAACCATCCTCTTTTGAGGAACCAGTGCAGCAACCAACTTGGGTTGATGCCATGGTTGAGGAGTATGACTCCATCGTCAAGAACAGTGCATGGGAATTTTTCCCAATACTAGTCGGGAAATCAGTGGTTGGATCTAGATGGATCTATAAGGTGAAGAGGGTAGCAAATGGGAGTGTGGATAAGTACAAGGCTAGATTTGTAGCCTGGGGATTCTCACAAGTTCAGGGGATTGACTATGAGGATACTTTTTCACCAGTTGCAAGGTACTCATCGATTAGATCTATCCTTGCACTTCAATGCAGATGGGGTGGCAGATACATCATATGGATGTGAAGACTACATTTCTCAATGGAGTTATTCAGGAAGAAGTGTACATTGAGCAGCCAGAAGTTTTTGATACCTTTGACAGTGAGTCGCATGTGTGCAGACTCAAAAGAGCATTGTATGGACTGAAGCAAGCACCTCATACTTGGTACACCAGGATTGATAGTTATTTCACAGCGTTGGGTTTCATAAAGAGTGAAGCAGATGCAAACATGTACCAGATTGCGGTTGATGGTAAGCTTTTGATTATCGTACTTTTGTTGATGATCTTATTTTGAGAGGTGATGAGCATCTCATAACTTCTTGCAAAAAGGATCTTGCAAGAGAGTTTGAGATGAAGGATATGGGACTCATTCACTATTTACTTGGTTTGGAGATATGGCAATGTGATGGGGAGATATTTGTTTCTCAAGGCAAGTATGCCAAATAGATTATGAGGAAGTTCCACATGGAGAGTTGTAAACCTGATGCAGGGGAATTAGGCTCAAGGAATACTTTGTAATTTTATAAGACATAGGAGGGTCTTATGTTTTTAAGTTCTCATGTAATTATTAGCATTTTGAATAAATATAGTGAGGAATTGTAAATGTTCTCAAATCACTGAAGAACATGAGAGGAAGTTGATTAAGCTAGGAATGTGAAGAGTCAGGGATTTAGGCTAATTTTAGGACCTTGAGAAATCCAAGAGTTTGTGGAGCTGTCAAAGAAGCTGAATCGATTCATTCATCTTTTGTATAAATGTAAGCATCAAGTAGAGGTCTCGAGAGTAGGAGAGCGGTTCAGAGGCAAAGTAGTGAGGTAGAAGGCCATCGAATTGAAAATCTGGCCAAACAAGAAGTTTGTAAGTGAGGGCTTTGTTAATTGATCACATTTGTATATATTGATGAGGAATTTGTTTCTAATTTCTGTGTGAAATATATGTGTATTCTTGATTGAATCAGTATGAAGAATATTTGAGTTTATGTGGGCAAGTTGAAACCCTGTGTTATGGCTGAAATGGTGACTCTGTGTGAAATAGAGAATTTGACATAACCTGCATACATCTTATCTGAGGAAGATCAATCACTGAAAGGATCGATCACATTTAAGCGAAGCTAAATTGTAATCTGGCATTTGGTTGCATCAAATTTGATTAATCCTAGTGGAGTTCATTCTTAATTAAAGAAGAAGGATTCAGGAGTATTAATCCAATAGAATTTGACTTTGGAAGTATTATTTGAAGAACCTAATTTGTTGAAATCAAAATTATAAGTTAAGGGTTAACTAGAATATGGTTTTGAAACAAATCTTGGGCAGAACTATTACGTGAATTTATAACCAGTGTCTCAACGGAACTGTCGTTCCAGTGTTCAGACAGAGATGAAACGGGCGTTGGAAAAACCTTGAGTAGGGGCGATGAAATGAGAATGGCGCAGTAGATGCGAGTAAGCAACGGATTTACACCTTTTTTCGAAATGAAGATATAACCGTGGAAGGGTGGAATTAAGCAATGAAGTGGAACCATGAAGATAAGGAGCGGAACCTGGGCGTTGAATAGTAAAAGCGGTTTTGAAGGAGTAAACAAGCGATCTCGCGCGACTCTTAAAGTGGTAAATGGTATTGAGAAAAAAAATGTGATAACATTTGGCGCTTGACACCTAAGGTGTAGGTGGTTTTTGAAAACCACTAGTTTCACGTTTTTTTTGGAGAGTTAATTCACAAGGTGGAAAAAAACGTGATTTCCGTCCGATTTCTAGCCATCGGAGATCGACGGCATTCGCATCTTGAAGTTGCATGAACGATAAATCCAGGTAAGAGTTAGTTGTTGTGGATCCAGTATTTATGTGCGGGGATTAAGTCTCGTGTATGTTAGTTGCACGATAATCGTTGGATGCATGCAATGTTGAGGTTAGAAGCGCGATGAAATATGGACCATCAGATCCATTCGGTAGTTAG
Organism: Pinus albicaulis; assembly: GCA_034641835.2. Taxonomy (NCBI): domain Eukaryota; kingdom Viridiplantae; phylum Streptophyta; class Pinopsida; order Pinales; family Pinaceae; genus Pinus; species Pinus albicaulis. Next base: position 86,055 of record JAXQQM020069648.1, on the reverse strand, counting down.
TTAAGGTATGTTATGTTGTGGGACCCAAACTCTAATATATGTTGATGATTGATATTTTAATCAAAGTCAGAGTTTATATTAATTTCCATAGCCGAAGGTTCATGCGTGGATGTGTTGGGTAAGTTATAAAGGATTGAGGGTGCACATATATAATTGGACCAAGATCTACCTATTTAATATAAATTCTTGGCATTGGGTTGTTAAGTTGCGGTGTAATAGCTATATGCATTGGAAATAACTTACCAAGGTCGAACTTTGAAATTGAATGTTCGCATGGGTCAAATGCTACGATAAGCCTCGGGTTTAATTATAAGGTCTGAGGTTTAGAATTAAAACCGATGCATGTTTAATCAATTTGTTTTTGTAAGACCTTTGAAAAGGGATTCTGTTTGTGAAACAACCCTTGGTTATGGGAGTTGATGGGTTTATAGCAAGGTTGAAAATTTAATCCGATTGCATGGAATAGGTAAGACCAATGGGTTCATAACCATGGTTTTAACCTCTGATAAGAATTTTCCACAATTTAAATTAATTTATCGAGATTGAGAATAGAACTGGGTGTGTGCATTTTATGCATGGTGGAGATTTGGGTTTTATAACCATCAGAGAACTTTGAATTAATATCTCAAATCTCATATTTGAGATATTAAAGCTTCCAGAGATATTTTTAAAGATTGCCCAGATTTAAAATTAATTGGGGCTAAAAGTAGAATGCAGTTTTGTGTGGAAAGGAAATTCAAGATTGTGGGTTTTAAAATGAAAGTGAAATTTTATATATGGACTGAGAGTGTGTAAGTGGGTAAGTCGGCATCATGTGGTATTAGAGCTGGAATAGCTTGTTGAAAATAAATTTTTGAAATGCATGTGTACTGAAATAGTGAAGGAAATTTGAAGTTTTAAATCTGTTTAAGAGTGATTGCAGATTTGAAGAGGGGTGCAATGAACAGAGATTTGCAGAACTGAATGAATGAAGAGCAAGATCATTCAGGGATCTTGCAGGTAAAATAATTTTAATTCTGATTGCAGAATTATGGTTGCAGAAAGTGAAGACAGAGTTTTGATGATGATGGCAGTGAACTTGATATTCAGCTAAAGGTTGAATAGGGAGGACAATTGCAGTGTTCTCAAGAGAAGGTGAGTTGATGAGCAGTGTTTAACTCTGGTTTGAAGAATTGTTTGCAGAATTCAAATTGTAGGCAATTGAAGAAATCTTAGCAAAATCATATCACAGCTTTGAGAGTAGTGATGAAAGAGTCTAGCAGAGGATTCTAAAGTGCAAAAGAAAGTGTGGCAGAACCTTGAGGAGATTCAACAGAGGTTGAATGAGTTCTCAAAGAGCAGTGATGAAAGAGTCTAGCAGAGGATTCTAAAGTGCAAAAGAAAGTGTGGTAGAACCTTGAGGAGATTCAACAGAGTGAAGCCTAGAGAGAGCAGAAGAGAGTGCTCAGATAGGGTACCAGTACTTGCCAAAAGCCCAGATCCGGAGGAAAGGATTTGTGAGGTAAGCGGCAGCAGGAGAGCCTATTGTCACAAAGGCTTGGTGCAGCTGATGAGTGAGGAACTCATGAAGGAGAAGATGACTACTGATAGTCATAGCAGAGATTGCAGAGGTTCTGAGAGAGGCCACAACAGAAAAGAGATAGAAGATGCCAGGACAACTGGCATGAGGAAGAAATTGACTGATGCAAAATATTGGAAAGAGGTAGCTGAGATCAGAGAACAGTTTAAAAAATTGAAGATGATGATAGAGGAAAGCCAGAGAGTTGGTTGGCTCATGAAGAAGAAAGTGAAGTGGCATAGGCTACAGCTAAAGAGAGATCAGATTGTACATGCTCAGCAGAAAGAGGGATTACTCAAGATGATTGAGTATTTGGAGAAGGACTTGAAGACTGAAAATTCAAGTGAGACCAAGGGGTCAAATGACTTTACATCTGATGATTTTTGTATGTTTGCAGAGAAGCTGAGAAAGCTTGAATAGAGGAAGAGTGCACAACTGGAATGTGCAGAACTCAGAGCAGCTGAGTTGAAAAAGGAAGTTTTTGTTTGTGAAGCAAGACAGAATGAAGTCATGGGTATAGGTGAATAATACAGATCTATGAAGGATCCTATGAACCATGATGAAGGCTTAAGGCAGCAAGAAGTTTGTCTTGCTGAAGAGAAAATCATTGATGATTTCCTAAGTTATTGGACAAATTCAAATCAGCTGGAAGATGTAAAGCCTTGTATTTTTGAATCTGACAATTGTGAGGTGATGACAGGTTCTACAGAAGAAGAGGATCAGTCTAAGGCACTAATAAATGAAGCAACCGAGGCTGAAAATTCTTGTGGGTTTAAAACTAAAGATTTGTGTATGTTTGCAGGTACATCACAAGGAGATGAACAAACTTTAAAGTTTGTTGAGGAGGAAAAATTGAATTTGAAATCTGTTCAGATCAATGCTGAGATAACAAGATCTCAGGAGGAATTGAAGACAAAAGAGTCTAACGAGAATATTCAGCAGAATATTGAGGCAGATAGAGAAGGACCAGCTGATGAATGGTTGAGAGAAAGAAAAGGCATAAAAGGTTGGGTGAATTTCCCAAAATCTACTCCAATTGAAGTTGTTGAATTGTATAGAAGGTTGGATTTTCAAAGAAGATAATTGGAGAAACAGAGGACCTATGCACGGGATATATTTTTGAAGAAGCAAGACAGATGAATTGTCATGAATGACAATCAGAGGACAGAGGATAAGAAAATGATTCAGCAAAATGAAGGAGTTCATTTTGGTGAATCACAGCAGAAGGACATTCATGAAACAGATGAGGGAGAGAAGGAGATACTAGCTGACAGTCTCATGGGGGATACAAATCAACATACTGATGTGCTGACAGAGGAATTGGAAGGAAACTTAGAGAAACATACTGATGTGTTGTCAGAGGAGGAAGAAGTATTGAGACCTTGTAATTTTAGTGCTGAAGGCTCATGTGTTAATCATGCAGGCAAAGAGGGACAACCAATTAAAATTGTCAGAGAATTGAATGAAAGAGAAACTATGTTAGCTAAGAACATAGTAGAGCATCATCATTCTATCATGGTGATTGGCACAATGAAACCTAAGAAGAAAGACAGTGGGGATTTTCTAGGTCTTGAAACAGACTTAGAGCTGCAGAAATCAATTTTGGTGACTGGACTAGCAAGTGAGACCATTGGGTCTTGTGATTTTGACACTGACAGTTTGATTATGGTTACAGGTGATACAGAAGACAATCCATCATTTGGAATTGTCTTGAGAAAAGAAGAACTGTTGCAGAAAGAAGGTGAGACAGTCATGTCTCATATGTAGAAGCTTGTTACTAGTGACAAGGAAGAATTGTCTTGTCTGATGGGCAAAGAGAAAACTGTGGGGCAGGCTTTTGGGACTGCTACAATGATGGAGAATCAGAATTCTATCTGGATAGAAGATGAAGATACAGTGGTTGAAGAACTTGATTTGATTTCCAGAATCAATCAAGGGCATGAAAGAAAATTACTGAAGATTGTCCAGGAAGAAGAAGAAGATGCTGAATTTAAATTGCAACATATTGAGGATGTGAAACAAGTACAAATTGAGTGGCTGAAATGTTTGCTGGAAACATTTAAACAGGAGAAGGAGATTGCAGACACTAGAATGAAATTTCCTAAAGCTGTGGAAGAACTAGGAGCATATACTAGTTTGCAGAATTTAAGCATGCTTACTAGTATACAAGGAGGAATGAGTGGTTATGTTACTACAGTTAGAGAACTAAAAGATATTTTACTTTTTAAAGGTAAATTTGCAGGTGATGAGTAGGAGAATGTTGCAGAGGGATAGGAATTTTGGGAGGCAGCAACATGGGGGGTGAAATCTGCAGGAGTAGTAAACATGTTAGTAACATGTGGGACAACAAGAGCAACAATGTTGGCAGCAACAAGAGGCAAAGAGATTTCCAGATAGAAGATAAACTGGACCGAGAAATTGAAAACATCAAAGAACTGATGATGAGTATGTCTCAGAAGCAGCAGATGGCAACAAGAAAGCAGAAGGATTTTAGCAAAGGAAAGACAAGAAGAGATTGTGAAAGTATAGCTCAAGGTAATTTGCAGAACAAGATATGGAGACCTAGAGAAGTGCATTTGAAGGATGATGCACCTGATGGACAGCAACAAAACAAAGTATGGGACCTACGAAAACAAAACTGCAGACACATGATCAGGAGATCATGATCAATTTGAACCTTAGGAGTCTGATGCAGGGGCATTAGGCTCAAGGAATACTTTGTAATTTTCTAAGACATAGGAGGGTCTTATGTTTTTAAGTTCTCATGTAATTATTAGCATTTTGAATAAATATAGTGAGGAATTGTAAATGTTCTCAAATCATTGAAGAACATGAGAGGAAGTTGATTAAGCTAGGAATGTGAAGAGTCAGGGATTTAGGCTAATTTTAGGACCTTGAGAAATCTAAGAGTTTGTGGAGCTGTCAAAGAAGCTGAATCGATTCATTCATCTTTTGTATAAATGTAAGCATCAAGTAGAGGTTTCGGGAGTAGGAGAGCAGTTCAGAGGCAGAGTAGTGAGGTAGAAGGCCATCGAATTGAAAATCTGGCCAAACAGGAAGCTTGTAAGTGAAGGCTTTGGTAATTGATCACATTTGTATATATTGATGAGGAATTTGTTTCTAATTCTGTGTGAAATATATGTGTATTCTTGATTGAATTCAGTATGAAGAATATTTGAGTTTCTGTGGGAAATTTGAAACCCTGTGCTATGGCTGAAATGGTGACTCTGTGTGAAATAGAGAATTTGACATAACCTGCATACATATTGTTGAGGAGGTAAATCCCCTCTGCGGACAGAGGCGATCCCTACTAGCCCAGATCGGGTCTAGCAACAATCAAACACGCTACAGTGCAGGTTCCTAATTGCAAATAAACCGACTTGTGAGGAAGGCTTACCTAGAATCCGACGCTGTCGTTTGTAGAAGAGGTGGTGCTCCCGTTCCTTTGCCTTGGCAGATCACAATCCTCACGATCTCCGTGATCGGACACCTGCACATGCAAGAAACAACACAAATGCAAGCATAAAATCCAGTACATACAACTATATGTCGACGAAGAGTACATAACTCATGAACATGATCAAGAACAAGAGAGTGGAACCATAATCGATAGTCGCTTATCATTAAAGAGTTAAAAGAAGAATACAACCATAGCTTCGACGCAACATTCCCCTTTAGCGGGTCGTCAGCACAACATGTCTCGATAAAGCCCCTCAGGGATGGGACAAGCCTCTCTCTCTGGATACTTGGAAATAGTCTCCTTGCTTGGATTTGGCCTTAAGGGAATCAAGAAGGCTCTTGCAGCATAAGGATGTAAAAGCTCTTGGGAACTTGGAGATTCTGGAACTTAGCCTTTCAACCCTTTAGCCCTTCATCAATGGATGAAGGCTATATTTATAGAGGAGAGGAGGAGGTTGGGATCCCTACAATATTGGAAGGGAGGCCTTATCCCTTGGGAGGTTCCCCATAAGGTGGAAACAAGAGGCCAAAGGAGGAAGGCCGTGGCTATTCAGGCGAAACCACTCCTGATGACTCATCCACGAAGTTGTTGTAATCGAAACTTCGCCTCTTTTTTTAAAAAAAAATTCCAAAAGCAGATTAGCACGGGTGCTTAACTGGGACAGAGCGCCAATTGGCGCGGGCTCAGTGTTAATTTTCCCCCATTGGCGCGAGTACATAACGAGCTACCAGTGCCAAGGCAAAAACAGGTGTTTTTAGGGGTCTGCTCAGGAAATGATCAACAGAAGAAACGTTGTCCTCATGGAAAGGGATTCAATGATGGTATTTGCAAGGCATGAAATTGCTTATCGGTCACAGAAACGACCCTCCAATGGGCGAGATGGGGATTTCAGGGACGGTGACAAATTACTGTGTAACAAATGCCCCCTAAAGCATGAGGCTCGAAGAGAGAGAGGGGTGAAATGCTTTACGAGAACATGCCGACTGAAAACACTGCCATCGGAAAACCTGCGGAGCGAAGTACAACTGATGTCTCAGATACATGAAATATATGCGTGGTATGGGCATAGCCATCCATAACAGAGTATACCATAATAGAGATCCAAGGCATGGACGCAGCCATCCAGAGGGGATCGATAAATAGACTCAGGTATGGTCGCAGCCATCCAATCAGTGAGTCATGTAAATAATCATAATAATCCACAAAATCGCAGCCTAGATTACAACAGACACAATCCAGGGTCTTGCGCTCCATCTCGACCCGAACAAAGTACAAGTTCAAGCATGCGAATATGTGAGCCAAAGTCGAACATGCAAGAACATCGTCTGATTACCAGCCAATGATGAAAGCTGTTAACAGATGCGAGAGGTACCACCATTAATGCCAATGGTCCTCAAGGTATTTACAGGGCACAATCTACGCGTATGTATATCAATGAGTTGGGAGCAAGGACCACGATACCCGTAGAATCACTCATCGGAGGCCAATGATGAAAACCCTCACGTCGAATGCGTACGAACCCGCTATCGAGGCATGCAAAAGCTCCAAGGTACCATAAGGAGTCTCTAGACCGCCCGGATAATGAGCTGAAGTCGACAGGAAGTGACCTTGATCGAAGGTGGGCCATAGTGTTTCCCACATCATCGACACGAGACAGAGGAACATAATGTGTTTGTGAATCACGATCAGATGAGAATCAGAGGAAGGTTGGTAGTTGCAGAGGTCAACTTCTCTTGAACATATGAACGGCACGACAGTGGACTTGGCAGCATTTGACATCAAAAGATCAGAGGTCATGGTGACGAGGCAAAGAGCTGATGAGAGGTCAAAAGGGATTACCCAAACCCACGGAGGCAAGTGAAAACGAGATGAGATGTCCCCAACCCGACACGAATGCAGACAAGTGCCATGTTCAAGAGCGACATACTGCCGACACGACAATGATTTTGGTTCCATTTTTTCCCCACCATTTCTGGCGAGTACCCCAATTGTTTTTTATAACAAGCTTGAAGGGGATAGCATATGCTTGTAATATAAGTCCGTCCTTCGGACGAATCCATCCTAGTACATTTAACGAGCCCTAGGAAGGAGCGACTCAAATAGCGTCATCACGACTGAATCCGATGTCATCGTGTTTAACGAGCTCCAAAAGGATGAGAACTCGCTATTTTTCATGAGGATTAGGAGAGTCCAAAAGACAATGTGAAAGTAAACTCCAATAGTCCCTTTTCGTAGATAGTTTCTCAGACCTGAAAAGGTAGAAAACAATGTCTGAGAAAACCTCCTAGTCGCGATAGGCCAGGGTATTCCTTTTTTGTAAATAATCTATCCCAGCGCGAAAAAGGGGTAAACGTATACTCGGTAGATGTCATTTCGTAGCCACTTTAATGAGATAGAAACGACAAGGGACTCAGTAATATTTTCATAGAGAGCGAAAAGAGCCGAGTTGACTCTCCTGAGAACGGAAAGTGGTATATCCTTGAGCAACTGGTTCCGGTAATGGTGGAACTACTCAAAACATGATAAAAGTCAAGAGGTTGGCTAACAAGACCACTCATCACAGCGGTTCCTCAGGAACGGGTAAAACAACCAAGTGAAGGCATATGATCGGCCAAGAAGATAGTGACGATGGAGTGAGAAAACCAAGGCTCATCTGGTAAAAACAAGCTGATAAAATGGAAATCACTAGAGGTAAAATGTGAATGGTTTCATTTTTACACAAGCTTGAAATCAGAAAACTCTGCTCGAAGTTGGTTTCATTTTTACACAAGCTTGAAACAAAGATAAACTATGCTGAAACCGGTTTCATTTTTACACAAGCTTGAAAACGAAAACAAACTATGCTTGAAAAAGTAAGCATGTCCCCGCATGGCGACTCTCCACCGAGGTACATGCCCCAAGCTTCAATCCATGCACCTCGAGTGAACATGGAGGGAATGAAGTTTCAAGTTACGAGATCAAGAGAAAGACTCGACAGGGATTTTACGAGATCTTATCAAAGACTCGAATTGAATGGGAAAGTGTTTCATTGTTTTAACGAGGTTGACACATTAAAAGAACTATCCCTCGTGATACACTCCTTGTTTCATGGTTTAAGGAGCTTGACACAAGACAAAGAACTCTGCTCTGACAACCTTGCTTCATTTTTTAAGGGGCTTGACACAAGACAAGGAACTCTGCTCCAAAAGACCCGGTTTCATTTTTTAAGGAGCTTGACACAGGAAAAGAACCATGCTCCGACGACCTTGTTTCATTTTTTAAGGAGCTTGACACAATACAAGGAACTCTGCTCCGACGACCTTGATCATAATGAACAAGAAGTTATCACTTCTAAGAGTTCCACTCCTAATGGAAGGAAAACATCTTGGAAGTCAGGACCCAATGCCCCCAGCACATTATGCACAACGACATCATCACTGAGTACAGGCACGGGATAGGTAGCCACATAGTTGACCTGTGGTGGGGCAGATACAACGGGTGGATAAAAACCAGGAAGGGATGATGGTGGGCCAGCTGCCACATCAGGACCAAAGAACGAAAGCTGGTCAATGGTCACGATTCGTCCTTCATGCGGAAAACAAACCACACGGAAAAGGGAGGAGACAAGTGCTCCCATGGCATAGGTATAATCGCGCCCCAAGAGCAGATTAAAATCCAAAGGGCCTGGAACAACCATCACGTCCATATGGACAGTTTTACCTCCCAAAGTAACAGGTAACCTTGGAAGGATCCTTAATGGTTGACTAGTTCTTCTGTTAAATTCTAACAGATTCTGCGTAACAGGCGCCAGTGGCAGTGAGCCAAAAGCTTTCCAAGTAGTTTAGGATAGAATACTAACAGATGCACCTTCATCTATAATGGTGCTGGGTACAACCAGACCAAAATCCTGTACTGTGATCTCGAAAGGCACATAAGACGGAAGGCGGTATCCTGTGAATCGAATCCAATCAAAGGAAGCGACAAAAGTACTTGGAGGGGCTACCATCGAACTGAGAAGGTCTTCCCCTGGTGTTACGGAAGAAGAAGGAGCATCCTCCATGACCTCCATCTCAAAGTTGGGAGGGGTATCCTCCGAAACCTCCATCACGGGAGGTAGAGGAGTAGCTTCTTGAGGTATAGGGATGGGAGAATCTTTCTCCAAGTCTGAAGAATCTGAATAAATAAGAAGAACCTGAGGGGTGTGAGGTCCACTCTCAACGGAAAAGACCTGGTGCACTGAAGACAGAGCCATCTCAACCGATCCCACGACCAATGGTTGGTTGAGAATGGATTCCTGAATATGAATTTCCGAGGGAGTAGGATCGACCAAGGATGACTCTTGACCAATCGTAGGATCAGCTGATGGAGGACTCAAAGAAATCCGATTATAACTTCCTGGAAGGCATGGTGTAGAACTGGTTGGGTTGTCCAAAACTCGCTTGGCTTCATTTATATACAGACAAAGGTGAATGGCATGGTGCCCTTCACACAACTTACAGGGATTGGTAATCTTACCCTGCTTCTTAGGATTTTTACCAGCAGCAGCTGAAGACGTGCCCCCAACCTGACTCCTCGAAGCCAAAGGCAACGGTGGACAACCGTTGGACCATTCTTCAAGCACCCTGGGAATTCCAGGGCAGTCTCGAAGAAGATGGCCTCCCATGCACAACATGCAAGGGAACTTGACTTTCCGTGGAGGGTTGGGAAGTTTATCAAGAGGAGGTGCATTAGAAGCAGCAGCTACAGATTTAGCCTCTCTCTTATCAAACTTCTTCTTCTTTGTCTTCTTCTTCTTCTTCTTAGCCACCTGGTTACTTGAATCTGGACTTTCACCAGGCGAAGTAGAAGAGGAGGACGCAGAAATAGGCGAAGAAGGGGAGAGGTCCACCTTGGAATCAACATGATTTTGTTTAGGTGAAGGAACTGATTGAATAGTAGACGAGACATTCAGGACCACAGAGGTTGAGAACAACCAAACAGGCAACCCAACAGTTAACCCAGGAAGGGACAACGTTGCCATGTAAGGAGCACCAACATTTCCAAAAGGAGGAAAAGAACCAGGATTCCCATTAGAGGGGATTCCTTGGTTGGTGAACTCCGGAAAAGTTTCCATCAGAAACGATCTTCAGAACAACACCCTAAGGAAACTAAATTTAACCAGGAATATTTCGTGGGCAGTTAATTTTTAAAACATTGAAACAAAACTTTGTTGTTTCATCTTTAAGAGTCGAGAAACAGGAAAAAGGTGACTCTATCGCTTTCAGATTGGAAACAAGCATGAAAGGACAAGCGCTTGATGACCTTTTCAAATTTAATGAGTCAGAAAAGATCAAATGACTACTCAGGAATACTAGGCAAAAGGGTGTACCAAATAACCGTGAACTGCAATATACACCTTGGTTTCAAAATGAAAGAGAAATCAACCAAGGACTTAATGTACGTGCAGGAAATCTCCCCGAATGTTGTGTCCGGTGTATCATGGGTATAGGGCGGCAGACTCAACTTCCTATTGATAAAGGATAGAAACCTAGTGGGGTCTCCCTTTATATACGCGACGGTACGGGGAGCACAAGTCCGTACTAGCGTTTTCTAAAGCCAAAAGGCGAACGAAAACATCTAGGTTTAAAGACACCAGAACACGTCTCTAGCCTAGACCTTTAAATGTTTCGTTAATGTTTCAATGCTTCCTTAGGTAAATTGAGTAAATTTTATGGTTGATCTTCAATTATGTTTTGGTTTCAAGGCCCTAGCATATGTCATATGACAATCTCCTGTATGCAGCTATATGAGAAAAGAAATCTTTTCAATTTGATGAATGCTATCTAGTAAAGGGAAGAGCTTCAAACAATGATGCAACAAACAACAACACTGCAAATGAAATCCTTCCAAACTAGATGACTTTCACTATCCAAAAGTATTCTAAAACATTCAACGATGCGAATAATGCAATGTAATCTATGCAAAATCCTCTTTTTCGAAAACTATGCAATTGTAATCTATGCACAATTTCCTTTTTTTTTCGAATGATAAGAATGCACTCAATGCATTTTTCGATGAAATGAGAATCTACTTAATGTATGCTTTTAATAAAAGAGAGTGCACTCAAAGCGATTTCTAGTTTTCAATCATTAAAAAATGTAATCTAAGTTCAATGATGGATCTCAAAAAATACTTTTCAATGCAATGTGATCTAATGCATTTTAACGAAAAGAAAACACTTTGAGATGAAAACTAAATAAACGCAAATCTCCTTGATGAATGCAAAAGAGATGTAAACAAACATTAAGAATTCAATCGTTGTTTCAAACACTTTGTAGTAAAATTCTCAAAAGGTGACAAAACACAAAGAAGACTTCCAAAGCATGAGATCAAAACAAGACATTCATTCCCTTTTACATCAAGTAATCATGGAAAGAAGACATTCCAAACAATGAGAAATGTAATCTATGCTCATACAGAGGAAAGGCCGGAAGGGAAAGACACACTGGTGAAGGATTTAGGGAAAAAATCTCAATTTTCACACACCCTGAAATTGGCTCGACTTGTACATTGACAACTAGCGCCAACTGGCGTGACTTGCACATTGAAAACTAGCGCCAATGGCCAATTGGCGCAGGTTGCTAACTGACAACAAGCGCCAACTCCTGAAAATGAAAAATAAAAAGAATTTCTCCCAACCAAGACCAGACTTCACCACTTCAAGAAGAATCTCCAAGACTCAAATGAACCATGTGATCTAGGCTCAAAGCGAGACAGACACAGATCAAGCTCAGAAAGCTCAAAACAGAGTAAACCCTAGTACCTTACAGGATTGGTGCGACTGTAAGGCTGAAACTAGCGCCAGAATAGAATTGGGGTGGGTAATACACAGGAAACCTGCGCCAATGGGCGCGACTATCACACTAAAAAGAGCGCCAGCTGAGTTTACTATGGAAAAATAAAAAACAAGCAATCTAAGACACAGAAAAGTGATGACAAGGCTAAAAAAAATCCAAAAAAACAGGAAAAACCAGTCCAAAGAGTTGACCAGGCGAGCAAGGCCAAGAAGTTGACCGGAAAGAGAAGACAAAACTCCAAGTTGTTCAGTCCGTAAACCAAACCGGAGATTGACTGAAGCAGCGTTGATCTACTCCTCTAATGAAGAGCAAAAGTGTTTCGAAGGCTATCTAGCTGTGCTTCAGGCTCCGTTTATAGTTTACAAATCAAACAACAAGCTGAGTCCCCAGCGGAGTCACCAAATTGTTGAGGAGGAAAATCCCCTCTATGGACAGAGGTGATCCCTACTAGCCCAGATCGGGTCTAGCAAAAATCAAACATGGTACAGTGTAAGTTCCTAATCATAAATAAACCGACTTGCGAGGAAGGCTTACCTGGAATCCGACGCTGTCGTTTGTAGAAGAGGTGGTGCTCCCGTTCCTTTGCCCTGGCAGATCACAATCCTCACGATCTCTATGATCGGACACCTGCACATGCAAGAAACAACACAAACGCAAGCATAAAATTCAGTACTTACAACTATATGTTAGTCAAAGAGGACATAACTCATGAACATGATCAAGAACAAGAGTGGAACCATAACCGATAGTTGCTTATCATTATAGAGTCAAAAGAAGAATACAACCATAGATTCGACGCAACACTCTCCTTTAGCGGGTCGTCAGCACAACATGTCTCGATAAAGCCTGTCAGGGATGGGACAAGCCTCTCTCTCCGGATACTTGGCAATAGTCTCCTTGCTTGGATTTATCTTTATGAATCAAGCAAGGTTTCAAGGATGTGAAAGCTCTTGGAACTTGGACTGAAACTAGCTATTCAATGATCTACTCTGCTCACTAATGGATGGTTGCTATATTTATAGAGAGGAGGAGGGTTGGGATCCTATTATTGTAAGGAAGCTTATCCCTTGGGAGGTTCCCCATAAGGTGGAAACAAGAGGCCAAAGGAGGAAGGCTGTGGTTATTCAGGTGAAACCACTCCTGATGACTCATCCACGAAGTTGTTGTAATCGAAACTTCGCCTCTTTTTTTTAAAAAACTTTCCAAAAGCATATTGGCGTGGGTGCTTAACTGGGACAGAGCACCAATTGGCGTGGGCTCAGTGTTAATTTTCCCCCATTGGCGCGAGTACATAATGGGCTACCAGCGCCAAGGAAAAAACAAGTGTTTTTAAGGGTCTGCTCAGGAAATGATCAACAAAAGAAATGTTTTCCTCATGGAAAGGGATGCAATGATGGTATTTGAAAGGCATGAAACTGCTTATTGGTCACAGAAACGACCCTCCAATGGGTGAGATGGGGATTGCAGGGACGGTGACAAATTACTGTGTAACAAAGGCTCAAAAAGTCTTAGCCACCTTTTTCTATGACAAATTTTATAGGTGGTGTTGGGAAAAATACTGAGAGGGGGGGGGGTGAATTAGTATTTAGGACTTACTCAAATATTTTTACTTTTTCTTACTTCAAAACACATACGCTACTTTGATGAACCAGACTCACATATACACGCGGATATCCTTCATAAAACTCGCGTATACACAGAGATCTTATTATGCCCTTAATTCTTTACTTAGTTCTATGCAACATTATTTCTTCTGATGATTAGATAATAGTAAGCATGTGCAGTAATAACAGAATAAACCATCACACATAAGTATCACAGATGAACACTAGGATTTTAGGTGGAAACCCAAGTCGGGAGAAAACCACCGCTGCCGTTGTCTCATCCTTCAATATTTTATTATAAAGAAAACATCTTACAACAATGTACTGGCGCAGACTCATACCAGTATGCAAGAACCCACCTGCGCTCATTTACCAGCCTCTCCTGGAAGGGAGCTACGACCCCCTGCTCTCGTTTACCAGCCTCACCTGGAAGGGAGCTACAACCCCCTGACTAAAGGCTACAACCCTCAGCACCATCATGGACCACGTTTCATCAATTTTCACACTGGATCCATCAGCTTCCATACAACATACCTTGTAGGCCACTTTTGATCAGATTTTCAGACTGGACCCACTCCACACATTTAAGCTCAATCATACATCAAACTGATACTTATCAATTCAGACAACCCAGAACTGTAGAATACAGATAGCAGTAACACAACAGAACAGATCAGACATTTCACACTTCATACTTCAGCAAAACCCTAGTTTTCATACGCGCTTTCCTTTCACTGATCCCGCGTATATACGTGCCTTCATTCATGTAAACCTGTGTATACCTCTGCACATACTTCAGAACTGATTTCACAACCCATACGCACTTTCGCTTTATCCAACCCCCGTATATACGTGCTTCCACTGTTATAAACTTGCGTATAGATCTTCAAACATTATAGAGCAGCTTACTTCTTCAGATCAGATATTCAGTTCATATTTAACCCTTCACTTCAGACAGATGTTCGCCTCATCTTAGATCTAAACATTCCATAAACAGATCTAGAAGATACAAATACATTTTAGATCTAGATTCCCTTCTTCATCATTTTCTTCATAGGTGCATCACAGATTCAGATCTATCATCAAACTGTTACCCTTTTCATTCAGACATACTTCATAGTAAAGTATTCATTCAAACCCAGACTCATGCACACCCTTGCACAATGATTTTCTTCTTCTTATATAGGTTTATCCTTTTTCAATACCATGAGCCACAACCACATCACTTCCGATGGTATTCCTGGACGAGATCAAATAGACAACCCATCGATCAAAACAATGGGTCAATACCATGGTAGTAACCCATGGTTTTACACATTTGGAGCGCAATTGATCATACGCGACTTGGCATGTTATTTCCCGCGTGCATACGCTACTTATCCTAGACAAACCCGCGTATGCCTTGAGACACACACTTTTCATCATTGTTCTAGCACATATTGAAATTCCTTTCATCATTACATCTGAGTTGCTCTGAGACACATCATATCACATCAGATTTACATCATTACCAAGTCCATCAAGTCAAGAATAACTTCATCAAGTAGGTTGCCATCATCTTCATCGAGTGGGTTGCCATCAAGGACAACACTCTGCATCATATTGCCAACAATCTCCCCCTTTGGACTTGATGGCAACCACGATGGTGTTTGATCACAACGGATAGATACATTAAGCATAATGATATTCTCCCCTTATTCAAACACCATGTCACTCTCCCCCTTTGACATCAAGGGAAAAGGGGGGATAAAAACCAACACAAGGTTGTTTTCTCCTCATGTAGATAGAAGAGCGTTGTTGATCTGATGTGCATTGAAGTTACCATGCTCCCCCTGAGTTCATGCTGAATGTTCAAACATATTTTTCAATGAAATACACGACTCTATGACCTTCCTATCACCAAGGACTCATACTTACATCAAAGATCCAACCAAGTGGATTTACATATGAGACTCAAATACCCAGCCAAGAAAGTTTACATATTTTGATTCAAGTACCAAACCAAGTGGGTTTACAAATTTTGACTCAAGTACCCAACCAAGTGGGTTTACACATTTGATCAAGTCCTTACATGACTGAATATTACAATTTTACAACATAGGTCTCAACATGACCTTTCCATCAAATTACAAATATGACTTTTCATGACCAATACTGGAAGGACCTCAAGAGAGATCATATTTCAGAATCATCATAATGCCAACAATGCATTATACTCAGCAAGACTAATGCTCCCCCTGAAACTGTGCATCCAATGCATCCTTTCTATATGAAAAAAGTGCCCCCTTTGCTTGTGCATCCTGAATACTTTCAACAGCAAATCATCAAGGCATCTTCACCCAAAATCAGATAATGAAACAGAAATATAAGAGCTGAAACATCACCAGAGAATCCAAATAGCATTAGAGATACCAAACAACACCACAGCTTGTGCTGAAGAAATGCTGACCCAGAAAAATTGTCAGCAACCACACATACGTGGTTTTCTGTGTATGAACTTGCGTATATACGTGACTGTGTTTAAGGAAATCCGCGTATCCAATTCCATCTTCTGCATTTTACCCTGATCTGATCCTCTGTGAAGCAGAGACAGTTTTCAGCTTCTTTCTGAGATATTTGAATGCTTCCCTGGAATATATGAGAATAGATAGATAGGACAATGTAGTTGTGTCTTCAAGTGTCATCCAATGGTTGTAGCATAAGCACCAAGCCTTCAAACTCTTTGTAGTATCAACATATTCTTCCCAAGAGGAATTATCATACCAGAACAACTTCTACAATAAACAATATGTGTCAAGCAATCATTCATGTGATCTGATATCACCAAGATCTTCAAGATTTATCATGATCATGATGTAACATGTGTAAGAATTAAAAGAGGTCTTAACCAGCAACAAACTCTGCATGATTTATCCTTATCTCTGAATCATCCGACTTCCATCTCTTCCAAAAGCAAAGAGTACTTTTCAGCAAAAAGAAAACAGGGCTCATCCACAATCTCATCATAAGAAACCATGTATCATTTCATCATCATTTAGAACTGAATAATAAGAAGATACAGTGCCAATAATACAATCATTAATAGTCAGACTGATGCTCCCCCTGAACCTATGCTCCTGATCTTCAGCTGTCATACAAATTTTCTTGTCACAAGTGCATACGCGACTGTCTCTACTGTAACTCGCGTGTATACGCGGATTTAGTTCACTGAACCCACGTATGGTAAGTGAAACATTGAAAGCTTCACATTCCTTCATCTCCCCCTGAAGTTGTACCACTTGTACCTATCTTCTTCACATCAGATGCTCTGTTAGAAATAAATATAACCAGAATAATGAGAATCAGCATACATTGCTCCCCCTGTGATGATACATTACTAATCTCTATAATGTATCTCACATCATTCATGCAGTCATTATGAGAAATAAGCTTTAGAAGTGGATGACTGTAGTAGGGTCAATATTCCCTATGTTTCTGACTGGTCTTCCTTCCTTTTCCAACTTTGCTTGAAGTTTCTTATTGTGTGCTAGAAATTGTTCAATTTCTCAGATCTGTTCATCCTGCATTCCTTTTCTACATGTCCATACTTGTTACAGGCATAACATCTTGCATGACCAGAAAAGTAAGCATATGGATCATAATTTGTTTTTCTATATTTTCTTCTATTGCAATCAGCTGCTTTATGACCATACTTGTTGCATGAAAAACAATATCCCTTAAATAACCCAGAGTACCTTTCTGTATAGAATCTGTTTGTTTGTGACCGAAACAATCTGCTTTTGCAATTTGCTGCAACATGCCCATAATTATGACATTTAAAGAATTCAACATTATTGAATGATTTCCTTTGAGAATTCATGATTGTTGGTTGACCTTTTGTTTCTTTCAACACTTCAGGTTTTGAATCTTTAGCACTTCCTTGCGAACTAGATTCTCCTTTGACCGTTTCATGAAAACCCAGACCAAGTTTAATAGAAGGAGACCTTTGACTACTAAGAATATTGTCCAGAATCTTAGTACTATCTTGAAACCTTAAAAGTTTATCTTTTTCTTCTAATTTACCTTTGAGAATGTTTACCTCAACCTCCAAGCTCTGGCATTGCTTCTTCATACTTTCTTCAACCCTTTTTCCTTCTTCTACTTGATCATTCAGATTTAGTATCTCTTCTTTCAATCCATTTTCTTGTTCTTCAGAAGTTTGTAAGAGTTCTTCATTCTTCTTATTTGATGCTTCGAAATCTTCTTTCAGAGAGATGATTTCTTCATTCTTCTTATTTGATATTTCCGGATCTTCTTTGAGAGAGATGATTTCATCTTTGAGTCTTTCATTCTTCTTGTTTGATTTTTCCAGATCTTCTTTGAGAGAGATGATTTCAGCTTCAAATCTTTCATTCTTCTTATTTGAATCTTCCAGATCTTCTTTGAGGGACACGATTTCAGCTGCAAGTCCTTCATTCTTCTTATTTGATTTTTTTAGATCTTCTTTTAGAGAGATGATTTCTGCTTCAAATCCTTTACTTTGATTGGATACATCATCGTACATCCTTTTCAGTCTAGAGAGCAAATATTTGTAGGCAGATTCCTTTTCATTAAATATTCTTTGTTGATCTTTGATAACTTCTTCTACGTCCATAGCATTACTTTCACTATCTTCACCATTGCTTGCACAAAGAAGAATATCACAAGAACAACAATCACTACCTGTTTCATCTTCTTCATTTTCTGTTGCACATGTTTTCGGAGATATCTCCTTTTCATTAGCCTTCTTCTTTTGCTTCCTAACCATTGTGACGGATCTCCTTCAAGTGATCAAGCTTCTGCAGAAGGACCTGCTCTGATACCAATTGTTGGGAAAAATACTGAGATGGGGGGGGGGTGAATCAGTATTTAGGACTTACTCAAATATTTTTAATTTTTCTTACTTCAAAACCCATATGCTACTTTGATGAACCAGACTCGCGTATACACGCGGATATCCTTCATAAAACTCGCATATACAAAGATATCTTATTATGCCCTTAATTATTTACTTAGTTCTACGCAACATTATTTCTTTTGATGATTAGATAACAGTAAGCATGTGCATTAATAACAGAATAAACCATCACACATAAGTATCACACATGAACACCAGGATTTTAGGTGGAAACCCAAGTCGGGAGAAAACCATCGTTGCCTTTGTCTCAGCCTTCAATATTTTATTATAAAGAAAACATCTTACAACAATTTATTGGCGCAGACTCATGCCAGTACGCAGGCACCCACCTGTGCTCGTTTACCAGCCTCTCCTGGAAGGGAGCTACGACCCCCTGCTCTCGTTTACCAGCCTCACCTGGAAGGGAGCTATAACCCCCTGACTGAAGGCTACAACCCTCAGCACCATCATGGACCACGTTTCATCAATTTTCACACTGGATCCAATAGCTTCCTTTAGAACACAACTTGCAGGCCACTTTTCATCATATTTTCAGACTGGACCCACTCCACACATTTAAGCTCAATCATACATCAAAACTAATACTTATCAATTCAGACAACCCAGAACTATAGAATACATATAGCAGTAACACAGCAGAACAGATCCGACATTTCACACTTCATACTTCAGCAAAACCCTAGTTTTCATATGCGCTTTCCTTTCACTGATCCCGCGTATATACGCGCCTTCATTCATGTAAACCCGCGTATACCTTTGCACATACTTCAGAACTAATTTCACAACCCATACTCACTTTCACTTTATCCAACCCACGTATATACCCGCTTCCACCGCGGCGAAATACGCGCTTCCACCGTTATAAACTTGCGTATAGATATTCGTACATTATAGAGGTGCTGCATTTCTTCAGACTTCCGAGATTCACTCGCATTTAACCCTCACTTTGTACGATGTTCGCCTCATCTCAGATCTAAACATTCCATAAACAGATCTAGAAAATACAAATACATTTCAGATCTAGATACCCTTCTTCATCATTCTCTTCATAGGTGCATTATGAATTCAGATCTATCATTCAACTTTTACCCATTCCATTCAGATATACTTCAAAGAAAAGTATTCATTCAAACCAAGACATCTTGCACACCCCTTGCACAATGATTTTCTTCTCCTTATATAGATTTAGCCTTTGACAATACCATGAGCCAAAACCACATCACTTCCGATGGTATCTGATGATAAAAGACATACCAGCGCTCAATACAATGGGTCAATACCATGGTAGTAACCCCTGGTTTTACATATTTAGAGCGCATTTCACCATACGCGACTTGGAATTTTATTTCCCGCGTGCATACGCTACTTCTATTAAGCAAACCCGCGTATGCCTTGAAACACACATTTTTCATCATTGTTCTAGCACATACTGAAATTCCTTTCATCATTACAACTGAGTTGCTCTGTAGACACATCACATCATATCAGATTTACATCATTACCAGGTCCATCAAGTCAAGAATAACTTCATCAAGTAGGTTGCCATCATCTTCATCAAGTGTTGCCATCATCTTCATCAAGTGGGTTGCCATCAAGGACAACACATTGCATCATATTGCCAACAATCTCCCCCTTTAGACTTGATGGCAACCACGATGGTGTTTGATCACAACAGATAGATATATTAAGCATAATGATATTCTCCCCTTATTCAAACACCATGTCACTCTCCCCCTTTGACATCAAGGGCAAAGGGAGGATCAAAACCAACACAAGGTTGTTTTCTCCTCATGTAGATAGAAGAGCGCTGTAGATCTGATGTGCATTGAAGTTACCATGCTCCCCTTGAGTTCATGCTAAATGTTCAAACATATTTTTCAATGAAGTACATGACTCTATGACTTTCTTATCACCAAAGACTCATACTTACATGAAAGATCCAACCAAGTGGATTTACATATGAGACTCAAATACCCAACCAAGAGGGTTTACATATTTTGACTCAAGTACCCAACCAAGTGGGTTTACACATTTGATCAAGTCCTTACATGACTGAATATTACAATTTTACATCATAGGTCTCAACATGACCTTTCCATCAAATTACAAATATGACTTTTCATGACCAATACTGGAAGGACCTCAAGAGAGATCATATTTCAAAATCATCATAATGCCAACAATGCATTATACTCAGCAAGACTAATGCTCCCCCTAAAACTATGCATTCAATTCATCCTGTCTATATGACAAAAGCTCCCCCTTTGCTTGTGCATCCTAAATACTTTCAACGGCAAATCATCAAGGCATCTTCACCCAAAATCAAAGAATGAAACAGAAATATAAGAGCTGAAACATCACCAGAGACTCCAAATAGCATTAGAGATACCAAACAGCACCACAGCTTGTGCTGAAGAAATGATGACCCAGAAAAATTGTCAGCAACCACACATACGTGGTTTTCTCTGTCTGAACTCGCGTATATATGCGACCATGTTTAAGGAAATCCACGTATCCAATTCCATCTTCTGCATTTTACCCAGATCTGATCCTCTGTGAAGCAGAGAAAGTTTTCAGCTTCTTTCTCAGATATTTGAATGCTTCCCTGGAATATATGAGAACAGATAGATAGGACAATGTAGTTTTGTCTTCAAGTGTCATCCAATGGTTGTAGCATAAGCACCAAGCCTTCAAACTCTTTGCAGTATCAACATATTCTTCCCAAGAGGAATTATCATACCAGAACAACTTCTACAATAAACAATATATGTGAAGCAAACATTCATGTGATCTTATATCACCAAGATCTTCAAGATTTATCATGATCATGATGTAACATGTGTAAGAATTAAAAGAGTTCTCAACCAGCAACAAACTCTGCATGATTTATCCTTATCTCTAAATCATAAGACTTCCATCTCTTCCAAAAGCAAAGAGTACTTTTCAGCAAAAAGCAAACAGGGCTCATCCACAATCTCATCATAAGAAACCATGTAACATGTAATCATCATTTAGAACTGAGAAATAAACAGATACAGTGTCAATAATAAAATCATTAACAACCAGACTGATGCTCCCCCTGAACCTATGCTCCTGATCTTCAGTTGTCATACAAATTTCTTATCTTAAGTGCATACGCGACTGTCTCCACTGTAACTCGCGTGTATATGTGAATTTAGTTCACTGAACCCGCGTATGGAAAGTGAAACATTGAAAAATTCACATTCCTTCATCTCTCCCTGAAGTTGTACCACCTGTACCTGTCTTCTTCACATCAGATGCTCTGTCAGAAATAAACATAATCAGAATAACCAAAAAAATCATGGAATCACCATACATCGCTCCCCCTGTGATGATACGTTACTAATCCCTATAATGTATCTCACATCTCTCCTGCAGTCATTCCGAGAAGTGAGCTTTAGAAGCGGATGACTACTGTAGGGTCAGTATTCCCTACGTTTCTGACCGGTCCTCCTTCTTTTTCCAAATTTGCTTGAACTTTCTAATTGTGTGCTGGAAGTTACCCACTTTCTCATATCTGTTCATCCTGCATTCTTTTTCCATATGTCCATACTTGTTACAAGCATAACATCTCATGTGACCAGAGAAGTAAGCATAAGGATCATAGTGTGTTTCTCTGTTCTTCCTTCTATTGCAAACAGCTACTTTATGACCATACTTGTTGCATGAAAAACAATATCCCTTGAAGCAACCAGAGTACCTTTCTGAATAGAATCTGTGTGGCTGAAATGATCTGCTTCTGCAATTTGCTGCAACATGCCCATAATTATGAAATTTAAAGCATTCAACATTATTGAATGATTTTCTTTGAGAATTCATGATTGTTGGTTGACCTTTTGTTTCTTTCAAAACTTCAGGTTTTGCTTTGACATCCTTTGAATCTTTAGCACTTCCTTGTGAACTAGATTCTCCTTTAACCGTTTCATGAAAACCCAGACCAAGTTTGATAGAAGGAGACCTTTGACTACTAATTATATTGTCCAGAATCTTAGTACTATTTTGAAACCTCAAGAGTTTATCCTTTTCTTCTAATTTACCTTTGAGAATGTTTACCTCAACCTCTAAGCTTTGGCATTGCTTCTTCATAATTTCTTCTTTCCTTCTTCCATCTTCTACTTGATCATTCAGATTTAAAATCTCTTCTTTCAACCCATTTTCTTGTTCTTCAAAAGTTTGTAAGAGTTATTCATTCTTCTTATTCGATGCTTTGTGATCTGCTTTCAGAGAGATGATTTCTTCATTCTTCTTATTTTATTTTTCCAGATATTCTTTGAGAGAGATGATTTAAGCTTCAAGTCTTTCATTCTTCTTGTTTGATTTTTCCAGATCTTCTTTGAGAGAGATGATTTCAACTTCAAGTCCTTCATTCTTCTTATTTGATTTTTCCAGATCTACTTTTAGAGAGATGATTTCTGCTTCAAATCCTTTACTTCGATTGGATACATCATCGTACATCCTTTTCAGTCTAGAGACCAAATATTTGTAGGCAAATTCCTTTTCATTAAATATTCTTTGTTGATCTTTGATAACTTCTTCTAGGTCCATAGCATTACTTTCACTATCTTCACCATTGCTTGCACAAAGAAGAATATCACAAGAACAAAAATCACTACCTGTTTCATCTTCTTCATTTTCTGCTGCACATGTTTTATGAGATATCTCCTTTTCTTCAGTTGCCTTCTTCTTTTGCTTCTTTCCCATTGTGACGGATCTCCTTCAAGCGATCATGCTTCTGCAGAAGGACCTACTCTGATACCAATTCTTGGGAAAAATACTGAGAGGGGGGGTGAATCAGTATTTAGGGCATGCTCAAATTTTTTTACTTTTTCATGCTCTAAAACCCATACGCTACTTTAATGAACCAGACTCGCGTATATACGCGGATACCCTTCACAAAACTCACGTATATGCAGAGATCTTATTATGCCATTAATTCTTTGCTTAGATCTATGCAACATTCATTCATCAGATGTTTATATATCAGTAGACATGTGCAGTAATAACAGAATAAATCATCACACATAAGCATCACACATGAACACCGGGATTTGGTGGAAACCCAAGTCGGGAAAACCACCTCGTGCGTTGTCTCGGCCTTCAATATTTTATTATAGAGAAAACATCTTACAACCATGTGTTGTGTGAGCTGATATAGCACGTAGGCACCCTGCGCTCGTTTACCAGCCTCTCCTGGAAGGGAGCTACGACCCCCTGCTCTCGTTTACCGGCCTCACCTGGAAGGGAGCTACAACCCCCTGACTGAAGGCTACAACCCTCAGCACCTCTATGGACCACGTTTCATCAATTTTCTGCCCAGTTAATTTCTTCAATAGAACACAACTTGCGGGCCACTTTTCATCATATTTTCATCTGGACCCCTCCACACATTTAAGATGTCCACTACATCAAAGCGATACTTATTCTTTCAGACAACGGAGGCCATGGGAATACGGATAGCGGTAACACGCGAACGGATCAGAAATTTCACATTTTCACACTTCATACTTCGGCAAAAACCTAGTTTTCATCGCGGCTTTCCTTTCCAGCGATACAAAACACTATACCAGCTCATTCACATCGACAGCGTATACATCGCACATTACGGAAACGAAGCCCATACGCGCTTTCTCTTCATCAAACCCGCGTATATACGTGCTTCCGCTGCGACAAACTAGCGTATAGATCTTCAGACATTATAGAGCAGCATACTTCTTCAGATCAGATATTCAGTTCAGATTTAACCCTTTCCTTCAGACAGATGTTCGCCTCATCTCGGATCTAAGCATTCCATAAACAGATCTAGAAGATACAAATACATTTCAGATCTAGATAACCTTCTTCATCATTTTCTTCATAGGTGCATCACAGATTCAGATCTATCATCAAAGTGTTACCCTTTTCATACAGACATACTTCAGAGTGAAGTATCCATTCAGACTCAGATTTCTTGCTCACATTTGCATAATGAATTTCTTCTCCTTATATAGGTTTACCCTTTATCATTACCATGAGCCAAAACCACATTACTTTCGATGGTATTCCTGGACGGGGTCACATAGATGAATCATTACTCAGTACAATGGGTCAATACCATGGTGGTTACCCCTGGTTTTACATATTTAGAGCGCTTTTGCCCATACATAACTTGGCACGTTGTTTCTCGCGTGCATAGGCTACTTTGTCTAGAAAAATCCGCGTATGCCTTGAGACATACTTTTTCATCATGTTCTAGCACATACTGACATTCCTTCCATCATTACCTTCTGTACTCATTGTATATACATCAGATTTACATCATTAATTAGTATATCAAGTCAGTTTCCATCAAGTACAACTTCATAAAGTAGGTTGCCATCATCTTCTTCAAGTGTTGCCATCATCTTCATTAAGTGAGTTGCCATCAAGGACAACACATTGCATCATATTGCCAACAAATTTGTGCTAGTATTTTTTTATGATATACTAATCTACAGGAGGTCTTGGAAGGATCATGTTCAACATGTTGACAGCGTGCTCAAACTATTGCAGGAGAAACAATTATATGCAAAGGCATCCAAATGTTTCTTTGGAGTACAAGAGGTGGAATATCTAGGTCATATTGTATCTCACGAGGGTGTTAAGGTAAACCCTAACAAAATTGAAGCCATTAAAAAATGGAAAGTCCCCACAACCATAAAGTAGTTGCGAGGATTTCTCAGGTTAATAGGGTATTATCGCAAGTTTTTTAAGAATTATGGGAGAATAGCAGCACCTCTAAAAAAATTATTGAAGAAAGATGCATTTTCATGGACTCCTGAAGCAACTAAGGCCTTTGAACATTTTAAAGAGGCAATGTGCCTAGCACCGGTCTTAGCTACGCCAGACTTCACAAAAACCTCTATTGTGGAATGTTAGGCCTCAGGAAATGGAATTGGTGTTGTTTTAATGCAAGAAGGAAGACCCATTTCTTTTTAAAGTCGTCCAATCAAAGGAAAGTATTTACAGAAAGCTATTTATGAGAAGGAAATGTTAGCAATACTGCATGCACTAAAGAAATGGAGACCTTACCTAATGGGAAGACACTTCAAGGTGAAAACTGATCATGATAGTCTTAAACACTTTTTGGAAAAAAGACTATCTTCAGAAGAGCATCAAAAATGGGTCACAAAGCTGTTGGGTTATGAATTTGAAATAATCTACAAAAAATGGAAGCTAAATGTTGTTGCAAATGCACTCTCAAGAAAGAATTAAGAGGTGGAAGCATTGCTTTGTGCCATTTCTATTATACAAACAGATTGGATAACCGAAGAAAGGAATGAATGGAAGAAGGATGAAGAAGTGTGGACACTCATTCAAAAGTTGCAACAAGATCCTAGTACATCTGATACATTTAGTTGGAAAAATGATTCCTTATGGTACAAAGATCACTTATATCTTTGTAAGAATTCCCAACTAAAACAAAATATTGTTTTGGAATTTCACATTTCTCCTTCAGGAGGACACTCAGGATTTTAAAAAAGTTACCACAGGGTGAAGACATATTTTTTTTGGGATGGCCTTAAATCTGATATTCAAAATTTTGTGGCAAAATGTTTGGTTTGCCAGCAGAATAAATTGGAGAGAATTAATACCCCAGGTCTTCTACAACCTTTATCCATTCCAATTCAATGTTGGGAGGATATTTCAATGGATTTTATCACAGGTTTACCTAAGTCCGAAGGAAAGAGTGTCATCATGGTGGTAGGTTATATACTTACCAATTATGCACACTTTTGCCCATTATATCATCCATTTAAAGCAAGTACAGTTGCTACTACATTTATGGACACAATTCAACAACTACATGGAAACCCAAGGGTTATTGTGAGCGACAGAGATCCCATTTTTACTGGAAATTTTTGGATGGAGTTATTTTCTTGTTTGGGTACTCAATTAGATCATAGCTCGTCTTATCATCCTCAATCATGGTCAAACTCGGATATTAAATAAATGTTTGGAAGGATATCTTCATTGTTTTGTATCTGAGAAACAAGCACAATGGGTCAAGTGGTTACCTCTTGCTGAATGGTGGTATAACACTTCCTTCCATACTGCAGCAAAAATGATCCCATTTATGGCACTTTATGGATACCATCCATCGTCCATGACATCATATTTAAGAAAAAATTCAAAGGTTCAAGCAGTGGAAGATCACATCGAGCATCAAAAAGAAGTTCTCCAACTCTTAAATGATAACCTGAATTTAGCACAAAATCAAATGAAACAACAGGCAGATCAACATCGCAGTGAGAGAAGTTTTGATGTAGGAGACTGGGTATTTTTAAGGCTACAACCATACAAACAAATGTCCCTCAATCAAGCTAAGAAGGGTAAAATATTATCGCCAAAGTACTACGGTCCTTAAAGGGTGTTGCAAAATATTGGTACTATGGCATACAAATTGGAGCTTCCTGCTTCTTCACGAGTGCATCCAGTTTTACATGTTTCATGCTTAAAAAAGGTTATAGGTGAAAATATTCCAATTCAAACAATATTTCCAGAACCTGACGAGGAAGGAAAAATCATATTGGAACCTGAAGTAGTCACGGAAACAAGAACTCAACAGCTACGAAATGGATCAATTTCAGAGTATCTCATCAAGTGGAAGAACTTACCCACGGAAGATTCTACGTGGGAGGATGAGAATTTTATACAAAAGAACCCAAAGCTACTCTAGCGTTGAGGAAAACACTTTTTTGAAGGAGAGGGGCATGTTAAGTCCCTATATTAATAGTATAGTCCCTTATTATGTTAGTGTAGCCCCCCTTATTGTTATTGTTGTACCCCTGTAACCCCCATCTTGTTATTATTGTGCCCTTACATTATTATTGTTAGGTCGGCTAGGGTTACATTGTGGCCCCACTAGGATTACATTGTGGCCCCATGGACTCCTATATATAGAAAGGAGGTTTTTTCATTTGTATAATCCAATAATTGTTCATTCTTGTAATGTATTAGAGGTTTCCCCCTCGAAGTGGCTGATTTCTAAGGCCTTGATATCTCTTTTCTTCAATTTTTGGAGCTGGTTTCACAACATACTCTATGGCTATCAGTTTAGTTCTCTATTATTTGACAATGGTTTATGGAGTCCGAAGGTGTACTTAGGTTGTCACTGACTCAGAAGGTCCCACCATGATCTCCAGAATGTGGGAGTCCCATGATTTGGCATATTGGTATACCAAATGATAGGGTAACATGAAACCAGTCTTTGGAGCCCTAAGACCTAGCCTTCCTGGACTTAGAGAGGGATCTCTCTATTTTTTTGCAAAGGATATGAACTTGTTTGCTTTATATGGTTTATTTTAGGCTAGTTACTAACTGTGAGGTTTTGTTGTTTGTTTTGGTTGGGTATAATGATCAAGAAGCATAGGTGGAATGAGGAAATATCTGATTCATTGGGTAATGGAGTCTAATGTAGGTCATGATAAGTTCATCAATGGATCGAGGAGCATCATAGGGAAAATCTAACATGGTGAGTGGA
The DNA here is from genome assembly GCA_034641835.2 of Pinus albicaulis. Classification (NCBI taxonomy): domain Eukaryota; kingdom Viridiplantae; phylum Streptophyta; class Pinopsida; order Pinales; family Pinaceae; genus Pinus; species Pinus albicaulis. The sequence continues at coordinate 58,162 of JAXQQM020069648.1, read as the reverse complement.
TCTTCAAGTTTTTAGGGGTAATGAGATGGACATTAATTGTAAGAATAAAAAGTAGGGTAAAGGGAAATCAAGAATCCTTTATCATATGTACTTCTCAACAGAGGGAATTAAATATCATAGGCATGAAGAGGCAATCAATAAACAGGGAAAACCATAAATTATATAATCCACACTACAACAGATAATAATTCAAGACAAAATTTTCCAATGAAATATAGAAGGCGAGAAACTCATTTAACTTCTAGTGATTTCACCTTCAAGGACAGAAAACACTTAAGACACACATATAACTGAAGTCAGAGAAGAGGGAACTCCTAAACATCCTTGATTATAGTTATGAATATATCTAGAATAATTAGTTAAGCAAGTACAAAGGGTATGATCGAAAAAAAACCTCTTTGGATGACTTTAAAGAATGGTACTTTAGAGAGAGACTTTAAAAACAGTGTTTTAGTGGCAGCAGGTAAGCAGGTATAGCCATAAATCATGCTTAATACCAACTATATTCAACTATTTATGAAATAAACAGGTTTAGGGGGGTCTATAGAGCAATTAAGAATTCTCTAAAATGTCCTAGCAGAATAAAACATTAAGGCAGTGAAGAATAAATAGAACTAAGGTTCTTTTAGAAGACATTTCTTAGCCTAAAATTTTTATTCTACTGCAACATAGAAAGGTGGAAACATAATGAAACATGGAATAACAATAACAGATTAGAAGCACTTCACCAACAACCAAGCTCAGGTATCCAGTGATCTAGCCTCCTCCATCAACAAACAAATCAGGGCATCCACAAGTTCCAAGACTTCAATTTCATTTCAACTTCCAAGAGACTATGTATTACTTCAAAGAATCATCAAATGCCAACAAGATAATGAGTTCAAATGCAGTATTTATGCTGCAAATGAGGAGGTGAAGCTAAGCTAGGGCTTAAGTGTTATTTATTACAGAGTTAATGAATTACTAACCTCGAAGACCATGTAAGGCTCAAGGAAAGAATATTTGCAGATATTTCTCTAAACAATAACTTTCATCTTAACTTCCTAAAAAAAAAAAAAGGTGAAATGTTTGAATTTAAGGCATATTCATAACTTTTACAATAAATGTTTGACAGATAAAAATATCTCTGACTCAGTTCAATAACTGCCTAGTGCTTTATTGAAGGAAACAAAGCACTAGGTGGCAAAAAATATCTTCGAGAAGAGTAACTGCCACAGGCTGAGTCATTTGAATTTGTCTTGGGTTAATTTTTCCTTTGTTTTATCTTTAATCTCTATCTTTAAGCCTTAAAATTTGTCTTTATGATTTGACTGTCTTCTTTTTATCATATTTTATTCAATTATGTTTGATCTCTGTTATGTTTATTTAATTATTTATTTTATTTCTTTTGATATTTTTTCCTTTATTCTTTTTGTCTTTCCAATGTCTTCTTTCTTTCCTTGACTTCTGCTTTTCAGGCTAATCCTTTGTTTTTATCCTTTGATTAGGATTAGCTCTCTAATATTGTTGCTTTCTTCGCTTTCACTATTTCTTCAATCGCTTGTGTTTTCTATGTGTAGGGGAGGCCTTCCTTTGTGGCTAGAGGTTCATTCGATTCACTCATGACCATGTTTCATCGAGGTAAATATTGGCACAAACCTCTTTGCCATTATCAAACTTTTATGAGCTCCTGGATCGTTATCCGGGTTCTCATTCATTTCATTTTGGCCCTGTGAAGTATGTTCATTTGTGTTCACCATTAAAACCTGCGCAAAACACAAATAATTAGTTGAAAACCTATGGGGAGGGTTTTATTGCGTTTTCAGGGTTTTGGAATGTCTATTTACAAAGGGGGAAATGAAGGATGGGGCATGGTTTCGGAGGTGAAAACCAGGAGAAATTCAAATGGAGGTGGGAGGGTTTGAATTTTGGCATGGAGGGAAAAGGTGGTTTTGAAAAACCATAAGTGGTTTATCGCACAGAGAATATGTGGTTTATGTTTTTGGGTGAAATAAACGTGATACCATTAGGCGATTGCCACATGGGCCGTAAAAATTTAAACCCATCACAACTTTATTTTCGATATGCGTCTTGGGCCATCAAATCTCAGGGAATGAGATCAACAGTAGTCGCAGGCTTTGGGAGCAGTGAGAAAGTGGAATGGTAGTGTCAAAGCACGATGTGATGTGGTGATCCTCTGTTGCGTAGTGCGTGGTTTGAAAGATTCACGAGTTCGATTGTATGGGAGGGGGAGGCGACAACCGTCAGATGGGGAAACAGATCTCCAATCAACGGCGGGGATGGCTCGATCATGGGCATAGGGTAAAGTGGGATGCAGGGTCCGTATTTTAATTTTTAAAGGTTAAGGGCCTTGATTATAAGGTTTTGGGGCGTATGGAAATGGAAAGGGCAGAGGTATAGTTTTATATTGGGATGGGCTAAAGAATAGTGGAAGGTCGGGGTTTTATGGGTGTGAGGAGATAGGGCTTAAGGCCTATATCTTTAAAAGAGCGGGTTTTATACAAAAAATAGGGTTTTATGCATAATTTAAAGGACCCGATAGGCTAAAGCTTAGCTTTAAACAATGTAAAAAGGGAGCTTTTTACATTTTTTTAAAATGTCAAAGGAAAAAATGATGAATGAAGGGGTGTTATGAGGGTTTTGAGGAAAGGAAAAAATGGGTTTTTTAGAGGAAAAAAGGCCATGAATGAGAGTGAGGGTAAGGAAGTGGAATGAGGCAAATAGGCCCAATGATGAAGTTCTTCCTTGTAGCAGTGGGGAAAACATTTTAGAAGACAAAGAGAGGGGAAAAAAACAGTGAAACATTTTCACTTAGGATAATGAAGGAAGTGAGATTTATAAAACTCACAATATTTCTCAATTTTTTTTTAGAAATATGGTATCATAATTTAGTCATTTTTTGATATCAGCAAAAATTATTGATGACTAACAACTTCTACAAACCTTTTGTGGAATTAAAAAAACACAATCGCTAATCACATGAACATGAAGAAAGATCGATCACACACAACACAGATAATTTAATGGGGAAAGCTTACAACTAAAAACCCCACTATCTTCTATTGTATAGTAAGCATGGATCATGAAAAAATTACATACAAAACTCTTCTCACAAGATCCCTCCAGTACTCAGCTAATTGCCTCATGTTGTCAAATGCAAAACTGACCAACACATAGCCAATTCTCAGCCTCCAGACAGTTTGCCTTGATTGCGCAATCCCTAATGGTAAAGATCCCTAAAAGATAGGAATTATTTCTTGCCTTGACTGTGCAAGTATCATGGGCACTCCAATGGGTTGTTTCCTGCATGTGTGAAAGCAGATAATCCTACAACTGATATTCAACTCCCCTTTCACCTAGAACTCAACTGGGTCTCCATTGGATCTGACATACATGCAACGAATAATATAAAATCCTCAGTTGCATGTGAGATCATTGATTGTGAATGAATTAATATTTAATTCAATAGATATCTCAATAGTGTATCTTCAATTAAAACTAGCACAACTGAGTTTAACTCACTTAACTAAGTTAAGTTGTTTACAACTTGCACCAACTCATGCACCACTGCACTTCGAACTCTGTTACAACTAGAATTACTTTGCATGCCTCACCACCAACCTCTAACTCGAAATCCACTATCTAACTTAATTTATCACTTTCATTTAAATCATTCAAGTCCACATTGATAATAGATTACAGTTTAATGTCCATCTTATTTAAGGGATAGTAAAAATAGACATGCACCCAAAAATAGAACTGTGGGCCCCACCCTAGTCTGGGTGCTTAATGCAACTAGGTTCTTAATGCACTAGGCGTGGGTGATGAATCTTCGCGTTGAATCCCAACACTCCCTCTCCACAAGAAATGGGTTATCCTTCACCCTGATCCTTTCTCTATGGTATTTGAATTTTCTCCTAGTGAGTGCCTTCGTCAGAATATTTACAGCCTGATATTCCGTGGGAATGTACTGAAGCAACATAATCCTTCTCTGCACACAATATCTGAGATGATGGTATCAAATATCTATATGCTTGGACCTATCATGAAACACATGATTAATTGAGAGTTTAATGAAACTATGATTATCACAATGAATCACCGTCGGATCCATATGAGAACCAAACATACCAACTAAGATCTTTCTCATCCAGATAGCCTCACATGTAGCTTGAATTTCTACCATGTTTTCCGCTTCCGTTGAACTGAGTGCCACGGATCGTTGCTTCATGATGTACTAGGAAACTTTTTTCGATCCAATGCTAAAGATCCCTCCTAATTTTCTCTTTCTGTCCAATGGACTACCAGTCCAATCTACATCCGTGAAGCCATGCAACTTCACTCCATCCGTCTATCTATACCGTAGACCATAATTTGATGTGCCCCTCAGGTATCTCAGGAAATGCTTCCTCACCTTCCAAAAGAGCTTGGTAGGCTTAACCATAGCTTGACTCAGTTGGTTAACTGCGTAGCAAATGTTCGATCTCATGTTCACTAGATACATTAGCGAACCCACTAAATGTCAATAGATAGTAGCATCCACTACCTCTCCAGAAGTAACATCCTCTTTCCTCCAATTTCCTAGAAGAGGAGTATCCATGGGTTTGTATCTCTCCATGTTAAACTTACCCAGTATCTCCTTCACATACTTTCCTTGAGACACAAAATTTTCACCATACCATTTCCATATTTCCAATCTAGGGAAATAATGAAAGAGGCCCATATCCTTCATTTCGAACTCCCTTACAAGACCCTCCTTGCATGAGTGTATCAGCTGCTCATACCAGTCAAAATTAGATCATCAACATATACAACAATTATCAATAGCTTACCTTCAACCACAATATAGTACAATTTTTCATCTGCTTCACTTTTGGTGAAGCCCAGTCTGGTGAAATAGTTGTCTATCTAAGTGTAACAATCACAAGGTGCTTGCTTCGGCCCATACAACACTCTTTTGAGAATGCACACATGTGAATCACTATTGAAGATTTCGAAACCTTCAGGTTGCTCTATTTACCCCTCTTCCTCAATGATCCCATTGAGAAACATAGTTTTCACATCCATCTGATGTGTTATTACTCAAAAAAATGAAGCATAATTTAACAAATTCATATAGGTTCATGTGTCAAAGGTAGGGTTGTAGGGTTCATTTTTTATTTATTTGGTCAAGGAAAATTTTAAATTTTTCTTATTTAAGCTTACCCTAAGGTCCAAACCCGCTCACTTTCAAATCCCCTCATGTCACATCACTCATAATTTTCTGACAGTTTTAAATTCCCAAGGTTTTAGTACTGAAATGGTCATTTTAGCCAAGAAACCACAGTTTCGTAGCGAAATACACTGAGAAATTACACTTTTCACTATGAAACTATTGATACTTTCATAGCAAAAACACCTAGATTTGCACTAAACATGCTACAAAAGTGTGGTTTCCTGTCTGTCATGTCAAGTTAGCTATTTGGTGTCAAAAAATCATTGGGAAAGGGTAAGTTAGATACCATTCGAGTCATTAAGGGTTATGATCAAGGTACATGGTCAGGTCTGAAGTCATCATCATCATTTTAGGCATGTATGAGTCATCATTGTGTTATGAGTGAATATCAAACTTCAAAATATTTCCTAATTTAGTCATTTCTCATTCTTCATTCCTTCTTCAGGTGATATTGAGCTCTGGAGAGCTATTTCATTGAGCCAAAGCTATGGCTGGTGTTTTCAAAGGTTTACAAAGGCCACTGATCAAGTGAGGCTAAAAAATGTGAAGCGAGGCTGAGAAGGCATTAAAGAAACCATGACAAAAAAAAGAAGTATAGATAAGGGTGGCCAATGTCTAAGATATGAACCAACATATATGAATATGATCAATGAAGACCCAATAACTGTAGAAGTATTCAGAAGGACTTGTTGTTTATAGTTTTGTGAAAGATTACAAGGCTTCCATGTACAGGTTTCCAAAGTCTATTTTCTTTAAACTTCAGTGGAACAACTACCAAAGTAGGGATGCTAAATCTTTCCATTACACCAGAGGTCATTGCTGCAACAATAGGGATTCCAAGGGGACAAGAGAAGTGGTTCAAAGGCTTCAAATTAAACATGGAAAGTGGAAGGAGTTTATAAAGCCAGAAAACTGTGAAATAGACCTTAATAATGCCATTCCAAGAAGCTGCATGAAGGATAACTACTCAAAGTTGCTGCTCATCATCCAAAAATATTTTACTTGTGAAGGGAGATACCATAAAGTTTACTCTTACCATTTCAAGCTTCTCCTACACTTTACTGGGAAGATATCTCTTGATCTACCTTTCTATTTACACAAAAGTTTATAAAAAATGGTAGATAAGGTCCAAGAAAAATCTGAAGGAAGCGAGACTTCATTGTGTCATCATGGTTTAATTAAACTATTGGTTTTAGATGAGCTCCAAAGATTAGGCAGAGATTGGTATTCATTTTTTTTTGTTAGTGGTTTTGAGTTGGATACTCTTACTCCTACAAGAACTCCTAAACCTAGGAGTATCCCATCACCCTTAGTGGTAAAACAAAATGAACCAGTGGTGGCAAAACCAAGTGAACCAGAAAGAGTAGAACCAAGTGAACCAGTGGTGGCAAAACCAAATGAACCAGTCATGATGGAAACAAATAAATTTCATAGTTTTGATACACCCATTGTTCCACATGCAAAACAAAAATCAAAGGTGGTCAAACCTACAAAATAAAAACAAGTTGTAATTAAACAAGGAAGAAAAGGGATGACAAGGAGTCAAACAATAGCTTTAGAAGATAAAACAGTGGTTGTAGAAGACATAAAAGTAGCTAAAGGAAATTTAGAAGACATTTTACATGCCATTGACATAGAAGAGACTCCTATAGTCTAGGCTGAGGATATAGAGGAAGGTGGATAGAAATTGAAGAAAGTCAAATCTGCAAAGAGACTAGAATTTGAAGGAAAAGATACAGGATTTATGTTCTAGGCAAGAAAGCCCATGACAAGGCATGCTAAGCAAATTTTGGAGAGTAAAAAATAAGTTCATATAATTACTGATACTGTCAAGCCACCACAAGACCTCATTGATCTTTCATCACCTGTAGAAAAAGATTCAGTTAGCAAGTCAAAGAAAGGAAAGGAGAAAGTAATGGAAAAAATAGAGTTTGAACTCCTTGAAGAACAGTTGAAGTTGACCAACCATGAGATTTCTATTATGAAGAAGGAAGAAAGGAAACAAAATTTCCATAAGGTTCAGTTTGAAAATACGAAAGAGATTTGGGAAGAGCAGCTTGAAAGTGTTTCTAAGACCCTAGATAATACACAACAATTTATGAAATGGACCATGCCATGGGGAAAGAAGTAAAACATGTTAGGAAAATAAATTTACATTTGAAATCTAAAAAAAAAAATTTGAAGGATCAAGTTAAAGACCTCCAGGAATAACTTGAACTAATCCATGAGGAGTTGGAGAAAAAGGCCCTTAAAATGACAGTAGTTGAGGAGCCAATTGCTCAACTCATCATCAATGATGAAGAAACACCTCAAGAAACATATTGTGAGATGGATTATGATTTTAAAATTTAATGGCCTGTTAGAAACTAATTTTTTACACCTGGAAAGTATATTTTTGAAGCTACACAAAAATCTGGAATTTTCCTTGTTTTCAGCAGTTTTGTAGCGTTCCTAGCCTTGAAGACCAGGAAAACACTATGAAACTACTGTAGCTTTTTTTTTTTGCATTTATAACCATTTTTGGGAGCTTCCAAGAGGTGAAAATGGTATGGAAGATGTATTAAGGCAAAATGAACATCATGCAGGAGGAAAGAATCAGAAAATTTGATGGCAAAAGGCATTTTTGTAATGCTACAAAAGTACGCTACGAAACTGTCATACTTTCGTAGCATCTGTTTTGAAGCTTTATGAGTAGGTTTTTGTGTAGTTGTGGATAGGTGGAAACTTTCAAAGGCTCAAGGGACTATGTTAGCTATCATCCAAGACTTGAACATCACGAGATAAAGCCAACTCATAGGCCAAACCATTCATTGAAGATAAGGACCAACTTCCTTAAAAATAGGGTTGATTTCCAGTTTTAGAGGAGATCAATTAAGATGTCATGTAGTGATGAGTCCCATCACAACCTATTCGAACATGTGAAGGAATAATTTGTCAAATATGTAACTATTTTTAGGAGATAAGGTAGTTAATGTAATAATGAGCAGTTTGAGTCCTATTAGGAAAATGACTATCAAGTAGAACAATTGTCATGTTCTCATTAAAATAATTTTTTTATTGTTATGCAAGGTGTAATTAGGGAAAGTTTGATGAATCTAGCCAGGAGGTAGATCATCTCATCATGTAAAAATTCTATTAAAGGGCAGAGAGTCGAATTTGTAAAGGGTTGGAGACTTTTTGGCAAAACTATAACTTTATGTAATTGACTGTTTTCAGTAATACAAAGACTTTTTTCTTGACCAACCTGAGATTCTGATTGAGTTTTTACTGTGTATATGATCTACATTTTGTAGAATTTTAAGTGGTTTTCATCTTTAATACTCAAAATTCATTCATGTAATGCTCTAACTTATTTTATAGATGAATTGACTGAGTTATTTCTTGTTTCATGTGTGCTTACCTTTGCTAAAAACTCTTACCTGCCTCAGCTTCCATGTCAAGTGAACTATCTACTAAATTATTTCTTTGTTTACTCCATAAGCCCAATGTTTGCATACTGATGTTCTTTTCAACCTACACTTATCATAAACAAGCCATTTTTCATATAGAGTTAGTCATCTAGTTTATCATTATCAAATATCATTGACCTTTTTGAGAGAGCCCTCTCAAAATGAAGAGGCTAATATTATGTTTAAAGTTGGTTTGAAACAGTTACATAAAGTTGTCTGGTTAGCAGCCAATCAAGTGCAATTTTGTGATAACATGATGAATGCGCTAGCCCATCTACGCTGAGAGTGCAAGGATGGATCTTATGGAAGAGTACCTTGAGACAGGTGCATAAGTCTCATCATAATATATCCCCTCGATCTGTGAGAATCCCCAGGACACAAATCTGAATTTTTATTTCTCCACACTCCCATCAATAGCTTGATTTACCTTGTAGATCCATCTTGATCCAACCACTAATTTGTCGACTAGTCTTGGGACTATCTCCCATGCACTGTTCTTCACAATGGAGTCATACTCCTCCACCATTGCATCAACCCAAGTAGGTTGTTGCACTTATTCCTAAAAGGAAGATGGTTCAGTCACAATAATTTTCCTCATAAGAGCCATGTATCCAATAAACTGGTCAGGATAATTTCCTTGTCTGCGTTGTGAATTAGGGGCTCCTAGATTATGTGCAGCATCAAGTCTCAACCTATCAGCTTCTGTGGTGCGACTTCTACCATTTCTGATGGATGGCTTTGCATGAGTGATTTCCTCCACCCCATGAACCTACTCATGTGGTTGATCCACATCTTGAGACTCATCCTTGGGAACCAACAGTTCCTCCTCTGCATGCAACTCCAGCTCGCTCTCAAGGGACAACCACATGGCTTTCTCCTCATAAAATTTGATATCCCATCGCACAACAATAATTTTTTTGTTTGGAAAATACACACGATAATTATGGGGTGTTTCAGTGTACCCCAAAAAAATCCTAACCTCAGCAGTCAGTTATAGCTTCTTCCTGGTGTCCTTGGTCACATGAAAAAAAACAGGTTAGCCAAAAATATTAAAGTGTGAAACATCAGGCTTCTTACCACTGAAAGCCTCTTCAGGTGTACTCATGACAAGTACTGTATGAGGACAATGGTTTTGAACATGTACTGTTGTATTTCATACTTCCACCCACAGATGCATCGGTAGGCCTTGGTAATGCAACATCGCTCGTGTTTCACCCAAAATAGTTCTGTTCTTCCTCTCCGCGACCCCATTCTACTGTGGATTATGATGCGCTATGAGTTCTCTTCAAATTCATCCTTCGCTGCAAAAGTTCTTGAATTTGTTAGAGATGTATTCTCCACCATTATCGCTCCTAAGAGCCTTCACTTGCTTCCCCGACTCTTTCTCCACCAGTGCCTTAAACTCACAGAACTTAGAGAATGTTTGATCTTTCTTCTGCATGAAGAATATCCATCACTTACAAGAACATTCATCAACAACTATTACATAGTACTTATGTTTTTCTTTTGAAGCAACTGAGAAAGGACCACAAGCATCTATGTGAACTCTCTCAAGGATCCCCGAAGCTCGATTTTCCTTCTCATGAAAGGTGGAATTTACATATTTTCCCATAGTACATCCCTTGCATGTGTCTGACTGCACACGTGTACCACTGGGAAGACCAGTGGAAATATGTTGCATGACTTTCAAGGCTCCATGGTGGATATGGCCCAATCGCCTGTGCCATAATTCACCCTCATCTCGGTTCACCACTTGATCTGCCTTGCCCATCATTTCTGTGTAGCCATCTATCTCTAGCTTGTAGCGATTCTTAACTCAAATCCATATCCTCTTGGCTTGACATGTTGTTTTATGTCGCAAGAAAGATTTTCCATCACTAAAAACAACGCCATAGCCTCTATCCTCCATCATTGAGACTGAGACCAAAATTTTCTTCAGACCTGGTACATGCATCACATATTTTAATTGAAATGGTTTACCTGAATCCCTTTGAAAGGTAATGGTACCAATCCCAGTAGCATTGTACCCTCTATCGTTTCCCATCTCAATATGCATCAGGAGATATTTCTCCTCCAAGTCAATGAAAAGTTCCTCATCTCCCGTCATGTGAAAGGAATTGCCATTATCCAAATACCACACAGATCCCAATGCACTAGACACCATGCATGTGACCAATGAGAATTCAAGATTAAATTGTGAGGAAGGGGCCTCACCAGTTGCAGATCTAATAGCCTTCTTATTCTTATTATTTTTTGGACAGTTAGTAGCAAAATTCCCATGCTCGTGACAGTGAAAACACTTCACCTTGGACATGTCCTACTTCTTGCCATTCTTGGACTTGGATTTATAATGAAATTTCTTCCCCTTCCCCTTCCTCACCTTGGAATCCAAAGCACAATTCTCTTCATCCTCATTCTTAGATTAATATCCATATTTTGTGTTCCGTCTGAACACCTCTTGCACCAAATCCGACCATAGTCATTCCTAATCTAGCAATTTTTCCTTTCCATTGAAAAATTCTTGATAAATGTGCCAACTCTTGGAAAGTCCTAGGAGATCCAAGCTCACCAAATCATCATTAGTGATTTTTATTCCCACACTTCCCAGTTCATCCCGACATTGGACAAACTTCGTGAGATATTTTGGAATGGTGTTGCCCTTTTCCATCTTGATCTTCTTAAGTTGATCTTTGAGTGCCAATTTCCTATGGTGATGCTGCTTTGGAATAGATCCGTTAAAGCCTTCCACGTTGCATATGGTGTGGATTTCCCATGGAGGCTTGAGACAATATGGTCTCGTACTCCTTCCAAGAGGATCCTCCTCACCTTTCCACTTTATTTTGCATGCATCAAGATTTGCAACATTTGTAGCATCGGGTTTAGGAACATCTTTGTCAATGAATTCCTTCAACCCATTGTCTTCGAGTACTGCCTCCATCCTATCCTTCCAAGAAATGTAGTTCGAGCTAACCTCAAGTGTATAATCTAACCTCAAGCCATTGAAATCCATTTCGATCTTGAATTAGTTGTAGCACCAAAAAATTCTTTCTGCAAATTCGAATTCTATCTAGCCACAAACTCAGCTTCTGCTTCACTTCTGCAATTTCCTGTGCTCTGATACCATGTATATATTATACAGCAAGCATGTATATCTAGGATTCACCTGGTCTAAAAATTTACTAAATTTAAATATTTAATTGTTTCTACAAATATTTTACGGAATTAAAAAAACACAATCGCTAATCACATGAACATGAAAAAAGATCAATCACACACAACATAGATAATTTCTCGAGGAAAGCTTATAGCTAAAAACCCCACTATCTTATATTGTATATTAAGCATGGACCATGAAACAATCACATACAAAACTATTCTCAGAAGAGCCCTCTAGTACTCAGCTAATTTTCTCACACAAGGAGGTATGTAATACATTTTTTTGGATGTTTTTTGTGCTTTATTTTTTTTTAAAGTACGGAGTTGAGCTTAATTTCAAAAAGACATTTTCTGAAAATATTTTTTAAAGTTACTTCTTTTTTTTTTTTTTTTTTAAAGTTTGAGGCATTTTTTTAGAGTACGTGTTTTGAGTTGAAGTAAATATTTTGAGCTTCGTTTCATTTTTATAAGCCATTTTTTTCTCGAATTTTTTAAAGTAAGTGTTTTGGATTGGAGTATGTATTTTTTGCAAAAAATTTAAAATGATTTTTTTTTTTAAAATTAAATATTTTGTGATAATTTTTCTAATTGAGTTATTGTCTAATTTTTTGAAGGAATTTTTTTGAACTTCATACTCTATTATCATGGGAAATCGAAGGACTTGTGTTAGAATGATCGAAAAAGAGACCCTGAGGAACGTAGAGAAGAGACGAGATAATATCAAAAAAGAAAGATAGAAGCCCTCTCAAATATTGAAGGGGAAAATCAACCTTAAGAAGAAATTGAAGCAGGTATGTAAATGTAAATATTATGATCTGTTGATATATTTAAAATTTTCCTAGTGTAAAATGTGAAGCTTAATTTTTATTTGATGAACTAATTTGAATTTAAATATTTTGTTTAATGTAAACAGATAAAGATATTCCTCAAAACATTGATGATGAGATACAAAATTTTGAAAGAGAAAGTGAAAGAGGCATTGAACCAATGATTGAAGATGGTGAAAATATTGAAAGAAATGCAAATGAAGAAATTGAATCACAAGGTATGTACATCTCTCTCTCTCTCTCTCTCTATATATATATATATATATATATATATATATATATATATTGAACACATGCACGTATTATTGAAATTATACATATATTTATTAATTTAGTTATTTATTGTTCATATGTAAGTTTATTATGTACTATTTTTTCGAATATGTACAGATGAAATCAATGTCGATGATGAGATGTTAGAAAATGTGGACAGTCACACACATGGAGATAAAAAACCTGACCATGTTATACGATATCGTGTTAACTGCATTTTTGAAAAGTATTTCTTAAATGAGCGGGTGACAGTTCAAGATCAAATGTTGAAAGGTCTCCTATCATTAATGAAATTAAAAGAAGCTACGACACTACTAGGTATTCAAAAATCAACCAAAGATAAAAAAATGAAGGAAAATGTGATACAAAATAGAAGTAGTACTATAAATTCAATTAAGATATCTAGAGATAAAAATGTTTCAATTTTATGTAGAGGAATACATATGGCAATGGTTTCATCAAGTACTAAAGAGAATCGTTTGGTAACATCTATGGCACAAGCATTAGGAACCTCGTGAAAAAATTTGCACAAACATCGAAAATTTCGGCTGCAAGTAGATGTAAATGATGAACTCGCTTGTTGGAGAGATATTTGTAGGCAACCATACAAATATAGACTTGGAGAAAATGTTAAAAAAATGATATATGAATATTGGAAGAACAATTCGTGTGCTTCGCCAACTACAAGGCATGTGATGCAAAGAAGAATAGCACAAAATCAGTACGAAGAACATGAAAATATTTCTTGGAAACCACTCAGATAGAGTTATTCAACATGTTCAAAGAAGAGAATCATCAAATTCATGTTTCAATTAATACTTTTGTTCAACAAAAACCGTGGTATGTAACACCTATCACCATACGCGACACTTGTTGTTGCCATTATCATGTGGAATTTGAGTTATATTATGACACATTCTTTGATTTTGGTAGAACATTATGGAAGGATTCACCTCCTTCCACTATATGTGATTTCATATCTCAAATTCTATATGAAAGAGAAAGCAATGAACTATTTTACAAAAAGAAATGTGTTGGTGGTAAAAAATGCGATGATTGTGGAAATTTGACTAAATTTAAAAACAAATATTGTACTGATATAAATGATCAATCATTTTCCAACATGAAAGTGAAATGGAAGAGATATGAATATATCGATACATCGATTCAAGGTGCAAATAGTGTTAAAAGAATTGAATTACTGGAAGACAAAATTTTTATGATAGACTTTTTGAGAAAGTTTGAGGCAGAAATTTACAAATACACCAAGCATTCCCATAGAGCTCGATGGAAAGACTTGCAATTCAAAAAATCTCATGGATTTTTTCCACTAGGGACCATTTTGTCAGTGATTGCTTTTGCAGAAAACTACACATTCGTTCCACAAAAAGAAACTCAGAGTGAATACTATCATTCTGACCAAGTCTCCATGCTTGTCCATATTCTATATAGACATGCTGAACAAAAAGTCGATCATATAGAAATCACGAGTGAAAATCGACATATCATTAAAGAAAATCACTTTTATATCAGTGACGATCATACACATGATACATATTTTGTACAACATTGTTTTGGAAAAATTTATGATTCCTTGAAAAATTGTGGAATAACATTCAATGAACATTGGATATGGTCAGACGGATGCGCAGGTCAATTCAAATATGCATGATCATTCTTTTGGTTGTGTTGTCTTCATAGGAAAACTTGCATTAAACATTGTTGGAATTTCTTTGAGACTGGCCATGGAAAAGGAGAACATGACGATGCAGGAGCATGCATAAAACGAGCACTTTGAAGATATCAAATGAACCCCTTTGCAAGCCGACTTGTGAACACTAAATAAGTTGTTCAATGGTGCATCGCTGCTCTAAGCCATGAGACGAACCCATCAAGGGAAGTGCGCAGGTACATTTAATTTAATTTTTATTGGAAATATAATTTTAAACATTGTGTACATTTATCATGCAATGATTATCTTTGATTGTATTTTGATATGATATTTACAAATTTTTCTTTTAATTTTCCATATAAAGGTTTTTCTGGCATATTGGGATCGAAAACGTAGATAGATCAATTGGAAATGATGTTGAAACAATAAAAGGGACTCGAAAATTGCATTCAATTAAAACAAAGTCGTCCAGAAATGTGTTTGCATTGGATAAAAGAAAATATTTTTTTTTTTGGTGATGTTTTCATAGACAAAACAAAATCCAATGATGTTTGTGAAGACAACATGTATGTAAAAGATTGGAAACATACAAAGCTAAATAAAAAGGGAAAAATGTCTGTTTCAATGTTTGAAGAAATGCAATAAGAGGAAACTACAATATCATCTGATGGTGATCGAGTTTCTGATCTTGTTAGAGAAGGTAACATTTGAATTTCTTTCTAATGATTTAAAGATCTAGAAATAAATTTAAATATGTATAATTTTGTTAAAATCTTGTTTTATTGTGCAGGAGATGTTTTTGTTGTAATTGCACCTATTGAAAACGATGAAAATGTTAAGTATTATTTGATGCGTTGCACTGAACGAAAAATGAAATTATTAGAAAACTATAATGATCACTGATTTCAATATGACAGAGGATCTATTATACTAAAAGGTTATTTTTTCAAAAAAACTAATCAAAGTGGGGACTTTGTTTACTTTGAAGACTATGAACCTGATTCCATAAGTTGTCAATATAGTCACTTGGTGTGTGCAACACGCATAAAGTTGATAAAGGTTCAATCAAAGAGAAAAACAAAAATTAAGAAATGGAAAATGTCAAAATCCGATCATGAACGGATTATTGAAGATGGCATTCCATTGGAATTTTTTTGATTGAATTGCCCAACAATTTATTCTCTTTGGATTAAATATGTTTTAGAACTTCCAGTACACTCAACTAAAAATTGAGCTGCTTATGTTATTTGTGCAAGTGTTTGCACATGTACAAATTGTTTTGGTGCATGTGCACGTGCTCTAGTATCAACTGAAAGCATCAAGGATATATACATGTGCATTGATGAAAAATGTTACATGTATCAAGGATATATATATATATATATATATATATATATATATATAATGCAATTAACTAGAACTAGTTTTTCTTATGTGCATTGATGAAAAACTAGTTAGATTTTCTGGTAAAAAGTATCCACAATGTAAATAAATCATCCGCAGTATATTTTTTTATGAAGATTCCTTTTAGACAAGAGACTCAGAGCACTTCTCCGAATTTTGGTGGGATTTGATCCACATCTCTATTCCTAATTGAAAATCTAGTACAAAATTTGTTTGTCCAATGGTCAGATATGTTCAATGTGCATTGATGAAAAATGTTACTTAAATATTGGATATATATATATGTTATAGAATGAAATTAATTGTTCAAGTAGTTTTACTATGTGCATTGATGAAAAATGATTTAAATGTACTCAATATATATGTTCTAGAATGCAATTTTAACTAAAAGTAGTTTTTCTATGTGCATTGATGAAAAATCGTATTGGATTTATACACGAACTTAATGTGCCCAATTTTTCTTGTGAGCTTTTCTGGTAAAAAGTATCCGTGCAATGTAAATAAATCATCCATAGTATAGTTTTGTATGAAGATTCCTTTCAGACAATAGACTCGGAGCACTTCTCCGACTTTTGGTGGGATTTGACCCACATCTCTATTCCTGATTGAAAATCTAGCACAAAATTTGTCTGTCCAATGGTCGGATATATGTTCTATGTTCTAGAATGCAATTAACTGAATGTCATCAATTTACCAAATTTTAAATAAAAAAGGCTACCTATTTGAGTGCATTAATGACATTGACCCAAATTCAACAAACATGTATGTACTAGACTTATATTTCCAATCAAAATGAAAGGGATAATTTGTACATATATCTACTTCTTTAAACTCTTTTTTCAATTAGAGCTCAATTGATACATGGTTAGTTGCATTGAAAAGCTATGTTCTTCCTATTGGAAATTTTTTCATTCAAACAAGACTATGTAGAGATTAAAAGCAATCTTAAGATTCCAAATGTACTTCAACCATCCAAAACTTGAGTTTTAATTTTTTTTTTGATTAAATCAAAACAATTTATAAGTCACATAGGAGTCTTCTATCTAAGCCAAATGTAGATTGAAACCATCCAAAACTTAGATCAAAACATTTAAAATTATATCAAAACATTTAACATTTAACATTAAATCAAAATTAAAGGGATTTACATATAACTACTTCTTTACTCTTTTTTATTAAATCAAAACAATACTTCACATGGGAGTCTTCCAACTAGGCCAAATGTAGATTGAAACCATCCAAAACTTAAATCAAAACATTTAACATGTTATATCTTGAAACATTTAACATTAAATTAGAATTAAAGGGACTTACATATAACTACTTTAATCTTTTTGAATATATCAAAACAATACTTCAAATAGGTGTATCTTCCATCTAGGCCAAATGTAGATTGAAACCGTCCAAAACTTAGATCAAAACATGTAACATTTAAATAACATTAAATCAAAATTAAAGGGATTTGCATATATACAACTACTTCTTTACTCTTTTTGATTCAATCAAAACAATACTTCACATGGGAGTCTTCCATCTAAGCCAAATGTAGATTGAAACCATCCAAAACAGAGATCAAAACATTTAACATTATATAAAAACATTTAACATTTAACATTAAATCAAAATTAAAGGATTTACACATATATAACTGTAATGAACATAATATACATAGCGAGACCCATCTCCTGGGTTGCCTAACTAGCTAACACCAGAGGGGGTATGAATAAAAAAAATAGAAAAGGGACTGCCCATAACCGAGAAGAAGTTAAAGAGTACCTGACATCAGGCTAGCTATCAATGTGTGTAGGAGGATTCTCCTCCACAATTGGAAAACCGTAGTCCTCAAGATCATCATCTACTCCCTTGGAGTGCTGGGAGGAGTTGTCGCTGCTTGCGCCATCGTTGCTGGAGCTCGTCAAGGTGGATTTGACTGGAAGAGCTACCGACTTTTTGGTGTCCTGGAGCTGATGGGTTGGGATGGTGGAATTTCTCCTCCGCCTCCTGGAACTAGAAGCACCTTCATCTTGTGGCTCCTCCTGAAAAGAGATGGAAATCGTTGGCGTAATTCGCAGTCTGACCATAGTGCTAGTGAAGTGAAATTGTGCTTCATTGCTTGCTGGAGGAGGGTGGCTACCTGTGTCATGGATGGAAAGAGGAGGGCGAGAGCCAGCACTCCTACCCCCTCCATCTCTACCCCCACCTCCCCTTCTACAACGCATCCGTTGTCTACGCATGGGGTCTTCCATAGGCCAAATGTAGATTGAAACCATCAAAAACTTAGATCTTGAAACATTTAAAATTATATCAAAACATTTAAAACATTTAATATCAAATCAAAATTAAATGGATTTACATTTAATTTTTTTTTAACATTAAATAAAAATTAAAGGTATTTGTGCAACATTACTTCACATTCCATGCCAATTATAGTTCAACTATCCAATAGAAACATTTAACATTATATACCACATGTGCCAAATGTAGCTTGAAACCATCCAAAACTTAAGTTTTAAAAACTTTTTGATTAGATATCGTGCAACATTAAAACATTAAACATTTGAAACATTAAATATCACATGAGAAATGTAGATTGAAATCATCCAAAACTTGAGTTTTAAAAACTTTTTGATTATATATATCGTGCAACATCACTTCACATGCCATGCCAATTATAGTTCAACTATCCAATAGAAACATTTAACATTATACCACAAGTGCCAAATGTAGATTGAAACCATCCAAAACTTTTAAAAACTTTTTGATTATATATCGTGCAACATTAAAACATTAAACATTTAAAACATTAAATATCACATGCGAAATGCAGATTTAAACCATTCAAAACTTGAGTTTTAAAAACTTTTTGATTATATATATCGTGCAACATTACTTCACATGCCATGCCAATTATAGTTCAACTAGATCCAATAGAAACATGTAACATTATACCACATGTGCCAAATGTAGATTGAAACCATCCAAAACTTAAGTTTAAAAACTTTTTGATTATATATCGTGCAACGTTAAAACATTAAATATCACATGTGAAATGTAGATTGAAACCATCCAAAACTTGAGTTTTAAAATTTTTTTGATTATATATCGTGCAACATTAAAACATTAGACATTTAAAACATTAATATCACATGCGAAATGTGGATTGAAACCATCCAAAACTTGACTTTTAATTTTTTTTTGATTATATCATACATAACATTACTTCACATGCCATTCCAATTATAGTTCAACTATCCAATAAAAACATTTAACATTATATCACATGCAAAATGTAGATTGAAACCATCCAAAACTTTTAACTTTTAATTTAACAAAAAATTATAGATCACAACATTACTTCACATGCCAAATGTGCTCCAAGCATCCAAAACTTAAATTTTAAAAACGAAACAAATTATAACACATCATTACATAACATGCCAAATGTAGTTCAGATGACAACATTACTAGTAGTTCAATTATCCAAAAAAGTTTTAAAAACCAAACAAATTATATAACAACATTACTTCACATTCACATGCCAAAAGTACTAAAACCATCCAAAAATTAACTTTTTGAAACAAAACAAATTATATTAACACTGTAATAAAATATGTCCAAAAATTGTAGCCCCCATAGGAACATCTGCAATGGCAAACTGTACAATATACATGTACAGTTATATATATATATATATATATATATAAAAATTTCAAATGAAAATGCACGTGTACATATAGAAACTTATTTTCAATAATATTAAAAAAAAAAGTTAGACAACTTGTTCAAATGGTGTGGATGTTCCTATCTCCATCGCTAGAGTCCGTGGATTAAAGAAATCTTCTATAGGAACCTAAATTCAAAAAATTTAAAATAACTCAAGATATAGATATATATATCTCAATTTTTAATGGAACTTTTTGAGGTGGAATATATATATATATATAACTTAAACATAAATTTTAAAAGTGAAAAATTTTCCATACTTGTTGTGGATGTGGCACATCTCCTAAGGAAGTAGAAGGTACATTTCCCAAGGAAGAAGAAGGTACCGCCATCCCAAAAACATCGGACGGAATTAGAATCTGTTAAAACATTTTACCATTATATATACATACATGTACATGTGTGCACAATTATTTATTTTAAAAATATCACTTAAAAAACACTAACATTTGCCAACATATCTTGATGGTGAGAACCATGTACATTGTTTGAACCAGAGGTCCCAAACGTGATATTAACATTTTCGTCATTCATCATGCGTGACAACTGCAAATGGTGTTTTAACATATAATGATACATTTTTTTTAGATTAATGTACATACAAATAAATGTATACATGTACATACACATGTATTTATTACAAATTGTACACATGTATACATGTTAAAATAATTGAACCCTAAGGTCATTAACACATACTGTTCCCGTGCCCTCTTCCTCATGAAGAATTAGGTCTTGAAAACCATTGCGACAATTTTTTGCATATATTCGGAGATCTTCAACATTGATGTTGTCAATCTCTTCATCTGTACAATACACAAAATTGGCACATGCATTTTCACATGCTCTTTGTCGATTTAGAAAAACATCGACTCCACCCAATCCACTGTAAACATTGTCGATCATGACATCCCTTGCTTCTCGACTTATTTGAGAAGTCGCATCCATCTCTGACCGCATAGTTTCGACCCGAAAAGGTCGACTCACCAATGGCGGCTCAGGGCGAGGCAACTCCACATCTCGCTTAGCGCTCTTATGGTCATACAATCAACCTTTCCCTGAACCAAAAAATTCTGACGAAAGGTCATTGTAGTTGGGTTTCATATCCAAAAAAAATTCTGCATAAAACAATTGTGAAAAATAAACAAGAACCTCGTCGTTCCATGGGAGCCTTCCATAGGCCGCAAGGTGCCTATCATACAAATAGTGAGCTATATTTGGGTGCTTGAAATATTGCACCTTCAACATTTTTCTTTTTGACCCTTCCTTGAAATTAAACATTGACTTCGCCATATCTTTTGTAACTCTTTGTTTTACATCCTCCCATTTATCTGGACCCATTACTGTTTCCTTTCTCTTTCTCATCACTTCTACAAATGTGTCAGTCGTTGGCCCAAGATTTCTCTACACATTTACAAGTTCGCCCAATGAATGTGTAACTATTTTGAGGCTTTGTCGACTCTCAGCAAGTATAGTCAAAGCCACGATATCTCTCCACAATTTTGCATGAAGTTTTTCACACCTTTGTAAGGTGCATTGCGCCATGTTTGCTTCCCATGGTATATCAGAAATGTCGGCCGGATAAGTTGTGGTGGGTAGACAACCTTCTTCTTGAATGTCGCATTCTGCCCTGCGTCTATTTTGACCAATATTTGGGACATTTTCAGCCTTTGCATCAATATATATAAAATTTCGTATATTATAAAAAACACATGTAAAAAAATTTGTACAAATTCAATGAAAAAAATATTGAAATTGATGGCAACCTTGAAGTGGTTGGTTAGCATCTTCTCCACCCTGAAACTGTTGAGACCCAGAACAACCCTGCTAAGAACCAGCACCACCATCCATTGATTGGCCTCCGGGGGAATAAACATCACCACCTTCACGCAACCTGCTACCACTCATTGATGGCCCTCTAAAGGGATTTGAACCACCACCAAACTCTCGAGACGAGAGAGAAGCTTCATAAACAAATACGAATTTATAATCAATTGAAAAATGCATTCATGTGTACATATAAATACATGTACATATTCATTGATTAAATTGTGTGAACCATACCACGACTGGGTGAACCATGAGCATGCTCCATGGATGGAGTAGAGACCCTTCTCTTCTTAGCTCCTAAAAAATAAAAAATGAAACTTATTAAAAACTAATTTAACTCACAAAGTTAATAAAAAATCAATTCCACATGTACACAAATGTATGGAGATTTAAGATTATATTTAAATACCGTGAACATCCCCCGATCCCTGATCCCCCATATGGGATTCTGTTGATCTTCATCATTCATCCTCCATGATATATATATCTATTAGTGGACATTTACACAAAATAAATTTCATAAAATCAATTTGTAATTTAGTGTACACAAATTATGTAGAACAAAACTTTCAAAGAAAAAATTAATGTGTGAAACTCAATTTAAGCAAAAAAGAAATTATAAAAATGATAAATTCACCAAATTGCGCTTTACATGGTGGGAGCACACTTGGTATAAAATTGAAAAATACACATGGTCATTAAAAAAGAAGTGAAACTGCATTTTAAAAATAAACTCCATTTAAAAAAAAAAATTTGAAGTCCCCGCATTTTAATTTTATAAAAATGTGAAGTTCACCACTTGTTGCAAATGTGAAGTTCACCACGTTGTGCTTTACATGGTGTGGTGGGAGCACACTTGGTATATAATTGCAAAAAACACATGGTCGTTAAAAAATACGCATTTATAAGAACACAACACACATATATCCAAGATATCTTACAATGTCCGTCAATAAATTTTGAAGGAGAGCGTCTCAACACTAATTCATATTTGAGAGATGAATCTTGAATTTTTGAAGAAGAGCATCTCAAAACCAATTCATCTTTGAGAGATGAATCTTGCATTGGCATTGCTTTGCATAATTCTAATTCATATTTGATAGATGAACCATGAATTGGCATTGCCCCACGCAATAGATCAACAGACATCTTATTCACATTTGTACAATGCCTTATACTAAAAAAATGAAATTGGCTAACAATATTGTTTGCTATTCCATGCAGTTCTTTTAGCCTCTCCTTCTTAACTTAACACATGCCATTCATCTGGTTGCACACATGTTCAGAATTGGTGAAAACTACAATTCCATTTGATCCATACTCCATCACTGTTCTCAAGCCTTCTATCAATCCAATATAATATGCCTCGTTGTTTGTTGTTCTTCCCAGTATATTCATTTTCTTTTGGATGACTTTGCTAGTCGCAATATTGGAAAGCACATATGTAATCACTGCTTTCCCTGGATTGGGATAGCAAGAAAATTCTATGCATAATTTCCATTTTTCAACCATATTTAATGGTTTTCTTATCCCTGAAAAAAAAATCAATAAATATATATATATATGACATGGGAGAAATGACACAAGATCATGAGGTAAATGACATGTGCATGGTTTATCTTAAAGTTTGACTTAAAAATTTTATGGTCTAGAATTGACATCTAAAATTAATGGGAGGAAGCCTTTAGTTTGTGGGAGAAATGACACATGTACACAGTTTACCTTAAAGTGGTTGTGTTTTATGGATATTAAAATGAAGAACTTCTATTTAGATCTATTCCAGAGATTGACTATAGGGGCATTTACTAGATATGTCACCTTTCATAAAAGATGAGATCTAGAGGCTACCTGGCCCTTTACAAACTCTGCCTATAAAACTTGTAGAAGTTAAGAAATTCACATTGACAAATTTACTTGTGAGAAATTTACATTGACAACATACAGAGATTCAACTAGGCTTGTGAAAAGTACAAGTGGACAATGTATAATTCTACTTAGAAGAGTCTTTGGTTTAATGGTTAAGCAAGAAAGAGTCGTTACTTTCTCTATCTAGAGTAGAAGTGGAATACATAGTGGTTACTTCTTTTTGAGTGTTTTGGATGAAATGGGCTCTACAAGATAAAGGTAAATTTCTTTTTGAGTGAGTAGAAGTGGAATGTACATAGTACAGTTACTTCTTTTTTAGTGTTTTGGATGAAATGGGCTCTACAAGATATTAAGGGCGTAAGGTAAATTTCTTTTTGAGTGTTTTGGATGAAATGGGCTTTACAAGATATTAAGGTAAATCTATATATCTATTAAGTGTTTCAATAGAAGTGTAATAATAATTTCAAAAAATAAAATATTCTACTTCCTTCAATCACTATTTACATATCATCATAAAGTACCACATCCTCATAGAGCAAGTTTTTGAGAAGATGGAATACATATCCACAAAGCTTCTTGTTAGAGAAGCATTTGAATATGTGAAAAACAAATTAGGAATATTTCTTGTAAATTATCTTGTTAGAGAACCATTTGAACATGTGAGAAACAAATTAGGGTTGGTTCTTGTAAATTATTGTCACTTATTTGACTTCAAAAAAAGAGCCTATGAAATTGAGTGCAATATCTATGTGGTAGAGTACACAATATCTAAGGGGGGGAATAAAATATATTTGACTTCAAAAGAAGAGCCTATGAAATTGAGTGCAATATCTATGTGGGAAGGAATAGAAAGAGTAACAAAAAGCATATGATTGTGTCAATAATTTGAAGTAGTCAAGAAAGATAACAAAGGACCATCAAAATTGAGTGCAATATCAAGATATGATATCTATATGATCAAGTGTCAATAATTTGAAGTAAATAAAGATAACAAAGGACCATCAAAATTGTGTGCAATATCTATATGATTGTGTCAATAATTTGATAATTTGAAGTAGTCAAGAAAGATAACAAAGGACCATCAAAATTGAGTGCAATATATATGTGGGAGAGTACACAATATCTAAGGGAGAGAATACAATATATTTGACTTCAAAAGAAGAACCTATGAAATTGAGTGAAATTTATCTATGTGGAAGAGTACACAATATCTAGGGGGAGAATAAATATAAGGAAGGAATAGAAAGAGTAAAAAAAAGCATATGATTGTGTCAATAATTTGAAGTAGTCAAGAAAGATAAAAAAGGACCATCAAAATTGAGTTCAATATCTATATGATATCTATATTCAATCAAGTGTCAATAATTTGAAGTAGTCAAGAAAGTGTTGTGCTATACAACAGGGTAAAACCGGTCTTACATGGTGTACTTGGGTCCATCTAATGATGAAAGGTTAGATGACCAAAAAATGGTGTAACAGATTGCCCCCCAGCGTGCGAGTGTCAGGAGCAAATCGTATGACCGAAGTACGGTGTAAGAAGACAATCACTAGACAACAAAAAGGGTATGTCAGAGAGAGAAATATGAGGTAGATAGTGTGCTGAAGGACTAGACCCTGAGGAGACGAGACTCGCAGGTGCAACAAGTCTCTGTTATGAGAGGGTACCTGTGCTGAAGGCGGCGGGGGAGGCATACCTATGCCCGCCGTGGCAAAGTACAAAAGAATAGTGTGTCCAGTGAACAAGGGACCGAACCATAGAGTACAGCTGGCATAATCAAGAGCCAGATAAAAATACAATGAATAGTCTCACATACATGCCGTGCCTGGGATAACAGCCAGGACTAGTACAATATCATCTGAGTACATGAGATAAATACAACCCAAATGCCCCCTGTAAATGGGGAAGGGCTCACAAGATCTGACTGATACATGCAAATCATAGAGGTGCTGCAAGTGGCTAAGGCCAACATCATCAAAATCGGGAGCGGCATCAAAGGCTGCAATGAAGAGGTCATCCGGGCATGTGGGGGGCTACCTGCAGGGCCACCCCCTCATGAGGGCTGAGACATCTCACACACGCCCGGGAATCATCAAGAGCTGCTGCTGGGTCACTGGACTGTCCAGGATACGAATCTCGATCATGCTGAAAGGAGCTGGAGAAGCAATCAAGTCAAAGGGAAGTGAGAGATCCCCCTGCCTGATCCGAGGCACCGAACAAGAGTGGAAGCTGGAACCAAGGTACATCGCCCTCTAGACCTTGCTTCTGGAATAAATGTGCTGATGTCGACAGAAGGAGGTCCGCCGTAGGTGAGGCAATGAGAGATCCTCAACTAAGGCACGAGAGAAGAACAATAGAGCGACGGACAGACTGACACTAATGATGATGGTGGAAATGGGAAGGATGGAGTGGCGAATGGATGACTTCCCTTGTTAGAGCATAAAGGGCATGAATGACATGGCAGCGACTGGCACAATATCGAAAGGATAGGGGACAGTGGGGCTGAAGGTCATGATATGCGACACAAGAGAGGAACCAAGCAAAAAGAATGGAGGGCTATAGTAGGGTGTAAAAGGCCGTGGGATAGACTCCATGAATGCAATGATGACTCAACTCGGATGCTCTAAACAAGGGCGACATGATAGTGCTGCCACACAGTAAAGGCCCCAATGGGGGACCAAGGAAGCATGAGTACAAGGTGGGCACTCATGACGAAAATCAACACAAACATGGACAAGTAAGGGGGCGATATGGTGCCCCAAGTACAAGTGTCGTAAGTGAGGAAATTCGATTTTAAGGAGTGGTGAAGTGACCCTTCGTGGAAAAAATGTGTCCGGGTGACGTATCAAATCACCAAAAACTAACTAAAACCCATTTGAGAGCTCGGTGAGATCTGTCCAGCGGTGCTGACGGTTCGTCGAACGGGGCTACGGTGTGGTTGCAGCAGTCGAAAGGAGAAACATGGGTTCTCTTGAATGAGGCAGTTTTCCCTCCAAAATCATTCATTTTCTATTGTTGCTATGGTGAATGTGGAGAGAAGGCCCTAAATCTTTCGGCGAACGTAGCGGACAAACCGACCGTTGGAAGCGAGATCTGTCAGTTGGAGGTACGAGGCCTAACCTTGCTCTTGCATGTTGTTGGATGACATTTGTAGTTTAGGGCCCAAAACCCCCAGAAACAGCCCCTCCTTCATCTCTATGGCTGGGTCACACTTTTTGGGGCAAAAAGTACGACCCAGGACGCAGGTTTGGGGGCAAAAAGTGCGACCTGGTCCAGAAAATGGCAGAAAACTGTGACCTGGGAGACGAGGAGGGCTTGGTGCTGTTTGATGGCTGGGAGTTGGGTTGTGGTGTGTGGTTATGGTTTTCCCGATCTGTACCCTGACAAAAAGAATGTGGTTGTGCAGGTATGGCAGAGTTGCGGGTCAACTGGAGAGAGAGGGATCTGGGAACACTTTGGACAGAGATCCAGGCGGATCAGGGCGTTCGTCGTGTATTGGCCAGATATAGGGGCATATGGTGCCCTCGCGGATGTGTGTAGGGGCAAGTGGTGCCCCCCAGAATGTATGGGGGGGCATATGGTGCCCCCAGTTTTTGGATTTTGTTTGTAACATGCTATGGGCGTGTCGGATGTATATGTATGGGGGGGCGTATGGTGCCCCTAGTTTGTGGAACATGCTATGGGCATGTCGTAAGTATATGTATGGGGGGGCGTATGGTGCCCCCAGTGATGTATGTAGGGGCAGGTGGTGCCCCCATTTTTTGAGTTTGTGTGACATGCTGTGGGCATGCCAAAATGTATTTATAAAAAGGGGAATCTAACCACATTTTAATGATGTGGTGTGCCATTTGTTCGGGTTATGGTTATGCAGTTTGAGAAAGGAAATGGAGTGTTACCAATCTCTTTTGGTACTGCATATAGGGATCAAATGGACTTTAAGTTTCCGAATTGGCATACCTGGTGTCACTATCCCAAAAGGAGGATTTGGAGATAATGAACTGATGCTCTCGTAGAAAAGCTATAGGTTGGTCAATAATAATGTCTAAGAGACTGGGTTGCTGATGTAAGATGAGGGAACGATCAGGGGTATCGTCCCGAGAGTGATCTGAAGTGATATGGGACTCTAGAGGTTCTTCTAAATGTGGAAGAATACGGGGTCTAGAGTCAACACGACTAGATACACTAGGAGAGTGGTGGAGAATGGCTTCTCTTGGTCTCTCAAATGTGGGTGCCCCCTTACCCAAACATTGGGTTTCGATGTAATGACCACAAGGTGGATGTGGTGTGAACGCATGGGTTCGATGTAAGGGGGAATAGATGAAGTCAGGGGTGGGAATTTCTTCCATAATGTCGTCATCGTAATAGAAGATGGGGTGACTAGTGGAAGAAGAACTACCTGACGTGGTGAAGTGGCCTGAATCATCATCATGAGAAGAGAGGTTCACATGCTCATCGTCACAATGGGTGACCGAAGAGTAAGTAGATAACGGATCTACCGATGTTGAGCCCAAGATGACCGCTGAAGGAAGGTCAAGCGAAACAACAGGGGAGGATTCAGATGGAACGTTCCCCAATGGTCTCATGGATGATAACAGGTAAAAAATGGTGACTGAGGGCTCCGTTGGCTTAACAGCGGGAGGCGGAATGTGAATGTCCTCTGGTCCGATCGAAGCGGCCTTGAACTGGCGGTACAAGTCCAAGGAGGAACGGTACTCGTCAAGGCGGGGACAGAGGTGGGTGTAATGCCCGTGAAAATCGCACAAGGCACAAGGGTGGTTTGTGCGCAAGTGTTTGAGTTTTGGGAGGGAGTCGGGGATAGTGACATGTACTTCTGGGAGATCAGAGTCGGGGAATGTCTCGTTGACCAGAAGCTTGAGGTGGGGTAATTCAGGACACATGTGAGTGGCATGACCGACGACATCACACAAAGCGCATCGAATGGCGGGCTTTGGTGGTCGTGGGGGGGTAACGGATGTTGGGGGGGCCGGATCGTGATGGGTTGCCCTCCTTCGGGCTTTGCCTGTCTTCCCGGGAGCCGTCACAACAGGAGAAGGGTCCTGTGGAGGTGCTGGGGGCACAGTGGCTATGGAGGAAGCGAGGGGGACCGGTTGAACCGGTGTCAAAGCCATGTAAGGTTTGGGGTGACCAGCTGTAGGGGGAGGGCCGGAAGGAGGAGGTCCGGCTGGCGGAGATGAATGGCTAGGAGCGGGTTGCGGAGGGCGGGGGGGAGGGTGCGGACTAGCCGAGGCAGGCCGTTTATGGACAGCCTGAGACGATTGCAGCATGCAAATATTCGACAAGCTGGGATCCGTAATAGGAGGGGGGGGAAGGTGAAGAAAAGTACCAAGCAGGGTGGAATCTTTATAAACGTCGGGGGAGACACTGGTCAAGGAATCGACGGTTTGCTTGTTGGCTACAGAAGAGATGGTCGTCTCGGAGGAGGACTGAGACGACGGCTCATGATACGATAGCTGGTCAATGGTGACTATCTTCCCGTTATGTGGAAAAGACATCTTGCGGAAGACCGCGGATGGGACAGAAGACATGGCATAGGTGTAGCTTCGCCCCAATAGAATGTTGTAGTCTAGAGGGGCGTCAATGACTTCGACATCAACGCAAACAGTCTTACCGGCGAGGGTGATGGGACAGTTACGAAACAGGCCAATAGGCTGGGAGGCATGACCGTCCCACGCTCGAAGGGTGATCGTGGAAGGGGCCGGCTCAGGGGATCCGAGTTGCTTCCAAACCGAAGCGGACATCACGCAGGTGGATGCCCCCTCATCAATTATACACCGGGATACAGTGGCGTTCCGGATTTTGACTGGGATTTGGAAAGCAACGAAAGGAGGAAGAGGAGGGTGGTCCGATTGAGTGGCGTCGAAAACAATCATTTGGTCATCAGCAGGATCAACAGCGCCTACGGCAGATAGTAGAGCCTTCCGTTGGGAAGGGCACGACTGGAGGAGTTCCAGTGTGGAAATGGCAGCAGGGGATTGTGCCAAATCATCTACTATACTGTACGATTGGGCGGCTCGACCAGAAGCAGCATTTCGGCGTAATGGACCCTTTGGAATCTTGGGGTGAACCTCAACTTTGGGTTGAGGGATGTGTAAGGGGCCACTGGGTGTCGAAAGAGGCTCTGTAGAACCTGAAGATGGAGGCTCGGGAGCAGACTGAGCAGGAGGCTTGGGGTACTGGCGAGACCGAGTTTGAAGGTGAAGGTCGATGGAAGGGGACGGATCGGAGCGCATCATAAGGATCTGGTAGTCAGAGGAACCAGAAATGGACGAGGGTGTGGTTGCATGGCTGTCAGGGGGTTGGGTAGCCACGAATCCCTGTTGAGGGAAAGGATCAGTGAACACAGCTGGCTGGGTAGTGGCCACATTAGGAGGAGCGTGAGGGGAGGTGTGTTGTCCGCGCAATGTGGCTTGAGACTCCCACATCTGTCGCATCTGGGGTAAGAGAGGACAATCGTGAGTGTAGTGACCGTAAACACCGCAACACGAACAGGGCTTGTTTGTGCGAAGCGGCCTGTCCGGCCTGGGCGGGATGCCCTGAGGCTGGTTGCTAGTGTTAGGTTCCATACCAAAATTGGGTCCTCGGTTACCGGGGGCAGATGGGTTCTGGTTGCCTCGCCGCCTTCTTTGAGAAGAAGGGGGGTTAATCGCACCCTGCTGTGCAAATACTTGCCCTGGAGGGGGTTGTATGTGCTGTTGCAGGTTGTGAGGAGGCAAGGGAGGTAGAAGCGCATATGCGGGAGGAGCTGGCGCACCAGGCTGTGGATAAAAGTAAGGGTTGGGTTGGGCGACATTGAGGTAAGCAGGAGGTTGGGCAAAAGGAGGAGGCATGCCGTATCCTGGATACATGTTGCCGGGAGGGGGAAGATTGCTCGAGGTGCTGGCCCCTCCCTGAGGGAGACCATGGCTCATAGGAGGGTGAGCAGATGGGTGGGAAAGAGATCCAACAATACCGTCGGCGGAATGAGATGCCCCCGGGGCGTTAGCGCCACCGGGCCTGGGGATGTCAGGCAGAACGGTATAAACATAACCCGATTGAGCGTAGATCAGGTCATATTTTAAAGCTATTTGGAGGGCGGCTTCTTCAGATTGAGGAAAGTGAGAGGCGACATCCTTGCCGATGGGAGACGGGAGGGTGCGAAGGAACCAGTCCATGTAAACCCGATCTTCAAAGGGAGGGGCTCGACATAAGCTCCGTCTTCGTCGCCATTCCTGAACATGGGCAGAAAGGCGTGTGGAAGAGGATTGCTTAAATGAAGTCAAGAGCTCCGCACCAGTGTCGTATCGGAGAGGGAGCTGGAAGTACGACAAGAAGGCTTGGGCAAGAGTCTCGAACGTGGTATGGGAGGAAGTGGCCTGCTCGACATACCATTTAGAAGCTTCGCCGGTAAGCGTGCGTTGGAACAACTGAAGACGGATGGAGTCATCGGTAATGGAGTTGGAGGAACACCACATGTGGAAAGACCGGACGTGATTGGTTGGGTCTTCGCCATTAAGGCCCTCGAACTTAGGGATATCAGAGGGTAACTTGGTAGGCATAGTGGGCCAGGTAGTATTATGATGAATGGGGTCGTTAATCAACTGATGGAAATCGGGGAGGCTGAGGCCTGCAATGTACGGCAGCACAGGGGTGGCCGGAGAGGGCGGGGACTCGCTCCGCGCAGAAGCAGGTGTGGCCCCGCATTGGGCCGGAGACCGGCATGAGGCCTGACCCGGACACATGGTGGTAAAAGAGTCGGAGAGGTCCTAAGGAGAAGGGGATCCGATGGAACCGGGAGAAGTCGAACACGACTCTGGGTGACTGTCAGACACGACGGTGCGGGGCGGGTACCTAATGTCTGAAATCAAGGATGAAGGTACGTAGTCCTCCTGGTGATGCCTGGGGAAAATGATGCTGGTGGAAGAAGGAAAGCCTGCCAAGGCGGTAAAGGGATGAATCAAGAAGGTCAAGGGCGCATAAGCAGTGCTGACGATTGACGAGTCTTCGCTGAAGCAAGTAAACGCGCTTCTTCACTTAGGGTCAGTGTGTGGTGTGCGTTAATTTTAATTTTTAAACCCTTTCCGTTGTTGAGAGCAAAAAAGTGTGTTGCGTAGCTGAAAATAAACCTACAGAGAACAGAGTAAAATGCTGAAATAACAGAAAAATAACAGCTACGTATGCATCTATCTAAATCAAGAAGGTGGGTCTCTCAAAACTATGCTGAAAAGAAAGGGAAAAACTATGGAAACACACACAAGGGAAGCTCAACAGATCTAGGGTCAAAGGGGACAGAGATCCGGAGGATAAAGCTGCAGATAAGGGGTGCAGATCACAGCCAAGAGACAGAGGCAAGGTGGCTGGAAAAAGGGAAATCAGCAAAAAGCCGGGGGGGGCAAGGCAGAGGCCTTTAGGGGAGGTCCAAACAAAACGACAAGAGGTGATTTGAAAGGAAAAGAGGCCGATTTCAATGGATCTGGAAGTGAGGTCACAGATCTGGAAAAAGAGGGGGCTGAAGCTCTGAAACCGACGGCTGAAACAGCTGAAACTCTTCCACAAAAAGTGGAGGGTACTAAAGCCCTAAGGGGCGGGGTTCCCACTTAGATGAGTAAAAACAGATCAGATCTTGGTCAAGGCGGGCTGAGACAGAGGCTGGAAAACCCTGGCAGAGGCTGCAGCAGAACCCAGAAAAATTACAGAAAAAATGCTGGAAAAAAGGCAGGTCGCAGGAAACAGGCCAAAAGGTGCGTCCAGGTCGCAGGTTTTGGGCCAAAAGGTGCGACCCCCCCGTTCCGGCTGTTTCGGCGGCAGATTTTCTGAAAAGTTGCCGTCTCAGTTGCGGCTGGTGTCGCTTACCTGCGCAATAGGGCCAGAAACACACGGAGGTTAGAAATTTTAGGTTTTTAGGGTTTTATGTGAGAAAAATGACATAAAAAGAGAAAAACTAAGCAGCTAAAAAAGAAGCCCTAGGGCCTGAAGTAGCTGGATATGCAGGAATATGAAAAACGACAACGGTCGTAATTTAAAACCCGTGTGGAGTCGCCATTTGTTAGTATGAATTCTTTGTCGAAGCGTACGAAAAAGAACCACTTTAGCTACGCATAACTAATAGCCCTAACAACAATAATGGCTGCAAAACATCTTCAGATCCGCAATTAGTAGTTAAAGTGCTGCAACAAACAGATCTATAAATGGAAAGATATTAAGCAGTAAAGTAAAGAGTTTGCTCCATGCATCCAACAGACAAGACAAGAACACGATTTTGGAATGAATTTTTATATTACAGGGCACCTGGGAGGAAACAAGAAGGTGTATCCAGATCTCCTCAATGGGATGGGTTCTTTGTAGTCCTCAGCACTTCAGATCTAAGCTTTCTCTCTCTTGTAGATGTAGAAAACCCAATGTGGAAGGTAGAGCTCAATGGGAGCAAAATGGCAGAAAAATGAGACCAAGTGTGTAGATCCAGAGTGATCTAGTATGCAACAAAAGGTGAAGAATGATGGGGAAAACCCTCCTATTTATAACAAAATATTGGGTCTTTCTAGATCTTGGTGCATGATTAAAATAATGTTAATCACATCTAGATCCATCTCTATGGAATATTTTATTATTATTTGTTGGAGGGAAAGGGTGTTTGACTTGGGTCAAATCCCTTGATTAGTGAAAAATAAATAAATAAATGATTTATTTATCTTTTTAATGAAGTGGTTGGGATATAATCAAATAAATAATGATTTATTTGATTAATGGTGGTTGATTTGGTCATATTTAACAAGGAATATTATTAAATAATTATTCCTAGAAAA
Organism: Pinus albicaulis; assembly: GCA_034641835.2. Lineage (NCBI taxonomy): Eukaryota > Viridiplantae > Streptophyta > Pinopsida > Pinales > Pinaceae > Pinus > Pinus albicaulis. Next base: position 24,949 of record JAXQQM020069648.1, on the reverse strand, counting down.
TAATAAGATAACTATGGGTTTATCTCATTAATTTCTTTGTTTTTGGGTTAAATATGACTGGGAATAATAATTAAATTATGGTTTAATTAATTATTCCTTTTGGGGTTTCCTAATTAACATAGTGAAAGCAGTTTTACTTGGGGTAAAACTGGTCTTACATGGTGTACTTAGGTCCATCTAATGATGAAGAGTTAGATGACCAGAAAATGGTGCAATAAAATAACAGCGACCATCAAAATTGAGTGCAATATCTATGTGGGAGAGTACACAATATCTAAGGGGGAGAATACAATATATTTGACTTCAAAAGAAGAGCCTATGAAATTGAGTGCAATATCTATGTGGGAGAGTACACAATATCTAAGGGGGAGAATAGATATAAGGAAGGAATAGAAATAGTAACAAAAAGCATATGATTGTGTCAATAATTTGAAGTAGTCAATAAAGATAACAAAGGACCATCAAAATTGAGTGCAATATCTATATGATCAAGTGTCAATAATTTGAAGTAGTCAAGAAAGATAACAAAGGACTATCACAATTGAGTGCAATATCTATATGATATCTATATGATCAAGTGTCATTAATTTGAAGTAAATAAAGATAACAAAGGACCATCAAAATTGTGTGCAATATCTATATGATTGTGTCAATAATTTGATAATTTGAAGTAGTCAAGAAAGATAACAAAGGACCATCAAAATTGAGTGCAATATCTATGATTAAGTGTTAATAATTTGAAGAAGTCAAAAAAGTTAACAAAGGACCATCAAAATTGAGTGCAATATCTATGTGGGAGAGTACACAATATCTAAGGAGGAGAATACAATATAAGGAAGGAATAAAAATAGTAACAAGAAGTATATGATTGTGTCAATAATTTGAAGTAGTCAAGAAAGATAACAAAGGACCATCATCAAATTCAAATTGAAAGTTCAAGTAGTCTTATTCATGAAGAATAAGAATTAATTAGGTTCATCATTTAAAGAGTTCATTTTTTAATGAAAAAATTTATGAATAATATGGAATGAATTATTGTACATTATGATAAATCTTGTATTTAAATGACATTTGATCTATGAATAAAAAAGAAAATGGGATCATCTCTTCATATATATATGTGTGTGTGAGAGAGAGAAATAAAAAGCAAAGGTAATTCCACCAAGCCCAAAGGAGCATGTCCTAATACGTTAAATTATGTCCTAATACATTAAATTATGTTTGGTTTCTAGAAGCATTAATCATGAAAGAAAAGGTAATTCCACCAAGCCTAAAGGAGCATGTCCTAATACATTAAATTATGTTTTTTTTCTAGAAGCATTAATCGTGAAGAATCATGAGATCCACATTTCGACCATACTATTTTCAAGTTAAAGGAGCATGTCCTAATACATTATTATGTTTGGTTTCTAGAATCATTAATCGTGACTTTTCTTTGAGATCCACATTTCCATCATACTATTTGCAAGTTCACATTTCCATCATGCTATTTGCAAGTTCTATATGAAGATATGTAGTCTAATAACTAATTAGTTCACATTTCCATCATGCTATTTGCAAGTTCTATATGAAGATATGTAGTCTAATAACTAATTAGAATGTTGTGATGTCCTAATACATTATTATGTTTGGTTTCCATCATACTATTTGCAAGTTCTATATGAAGATATGTATTCTAATAACTATACATTATAGCCCATATAAGATACAATATAGCCCATATAAGATACAATATAGCCCATATAACATATAACGACCTTTGACAGTATAAGAAAAGAGTCAAAAAATATAGAGGCCTCCCAACAGAGTTCCACTTGTTCATCAAGGTAAGCAACATAATATCGGAAGTGAAACAATGACACTACTAAACATATGTGAATTTAGATATTAAATTGACATTTATTGCAAATGACATGTGCATGGTTTATCTTAAAGTTTGACTTAAAAAGTTTATGGTAGAATTCACATCTTAAATTAATGGGAGGAAGCCTTTAGTTTGTGGGAGAAATGACGTGCATGTAAACAGTTTACCTTAAAGTGGTTGTGTTTTCTTGATATTAAAATGAAAAACTTCTATTTAGATCTATTCTAGAGATTGACTGTAGGGGCATTTACTAGATATGTCACCTTCCATAAAAGATGAGATCCAAAGGCTACCTGGCCCTTTACAGACTCTGCCTATAAAACTTGTAGAAGTTAAGAAATTTACATTGACAAATTTACTTGTGAGAAATTTACATCGACAACATATAGAGATTCAACTAGGCTTGTGAAAAGTACAAGTGGACAATGTATAATTCTACTTAGAAGAGTCTTTGGTTTAGTGGTTAAGCAAGAAAGAGTCATTACTTTCTCTATCTAGAGTAGAAGTGGAATACATATTAGTTACTTCTTTTTTAGTGTTTTGGATGAAATGGGCTCTACAAGATATTAAGGTAAAAGCATATGATTGTGTCAATAATTTGAAGTAGTCAAGAAAGATAACAAAGGACCATCAAAATTGAGTGCAATATCTATATGATCAAGTGTCAATAATTTGAAGTAGTCAATAAAGATAACAAAGGACCATCAAAATTGAGTGAAATATCTAAATGATATCTATATGATCAAGTGTCAATAATTTGAAGTAAAGAAAGTTAACAAAAGACCATCAAAATTGAGTGCAATATCTATATGATTGTGTCAATAATTTGATAATTTGAAGTAGTCAAGAAAGATAACAAAGGACCATCATCAAATTCAAATTGAAAGATCAAGTAGTCTTCATCATGAAGAAGAAGCATTAACTAGGTTCATCATTTAAAGGTTTCATTTTTTAATGAAAATTTTTATAAATAATATGGAATGAATCATTGTACATTATGATAAATCTTGTATTTAAATGACATTTGATCTATGAATAAAAAATAAAATGGGATCATCTCTTCATATATGTGTGTGTGTGTGTGTGTAAGAGAGAAATAAAAAACAAAGGTAATTCCACCAAGCCTAAAGGAGCATGTCTTAATACATTAAATTATGTTTGGTTTCTAGAAGCATTAATCATGAAGAGTCATGAGATCCACATTTCAACCATACTATTTTCAAGTTAAAGGAGCATGTCCTAATACATTATTATGTTTGGTTTCTAGAAGCATTAATCATGACTTTTCTTTGAGATCCACATTTCCATCATACTATTTGCAAGTTCACATTTCCATCATGCTATTTGCAAGTTCTATATGAAGATATGTAGTCTAATAACTAATTAGCAAGTGGTGATGTCCTAATACATTATTATGTTTGGTTTCCATCATACTATTTGCAGAATAGTATGAAGTATGTAGTCTAATAACTATACAGTCTAGCCCATATAACATATAATGACCTTTGACAGTATGAGCATAGAGTCAAAAAACAGAGAGGCCTCCCAGCAGAGTTCCACCTGTTCATCAAGGTAAGCAACATAATATCGGAAGTGAAACAGTGACACCACTGAACATATGTGAATTTAGAATGATTTCAACTCTTTTTCAAAGGAGAAAAAACCATGTTTCATATATTGATAACAGTTCATATATAGAATCCTCTTGATATACCCATAACAGGTTATCAAGTATAAAAGATCAGATTATGTCTCATATAGAAATACATTACAGCAATATAAAAGACAATATGTAGTCACATTACAGAAATACATTACATGTGAATTTAGAATGATTTCAACTCTTTTTTCAAAGGAGAAAAAACCTTGTTTCATATATTGATAACAGTTCATATACAAAATCCTCTTGATATACCCATAGCAGGTTATCAAGTATAAAATATCAGATTATGTCTCATAAATAAATACATTATAGCAGTATAAAAGAAAATATGTAGTCACATTACAGAAATACATTACAACAGTATAAAATACAATATGTAGTCACATTACAGCAGTAGATCATTCTAGTTCAATCATTCCAGCGTTGAGGAATCGAGAGAAGGCTCAGTAGCGGCATAAGCTTAACAGTGGTAGTAAACTTCCATGCACAAGGTGAGAATCAGCGAGAGCGGATGAAATTAATGGATCCACAGGAACAGTAACAACTGCAGCAACCGAATCCATATCATACTACCAGAAATTCAACATACACCTTAGAGCAAAAGGTAATGAAATTTAAAGCATAATTAACAGCATAGATGCTTTGTTTGGAATTTTTGGGTTTCTCATTCCCACTTGGTTGTAAAGACAAAATTTCTATACCAATGAGTGCCTTGACTTCTACATGACACCAATCAACTCAAATTAAAACCAAGAATTCCAAAAGGCGCATTTGCAGTAACAGTCCAAAGTTAACATAGAAAAGGACTCTATGAATTTCGTTAAATGGTTCAATGGAGAGAGCAGTTGTCAGAATTATATTTTATCTCCTTTAATAGAAGAGACAAAACATTTAAAACATACTTTTAATGTTTTTTATTTAAACCATATATACAGGGACCGCCCCAAATTACCGACTCCAAGCCCTTAAGGAGCTCTCTTCAACCTGCTCATGGCTAGATCGATTTCCAATTTTTGGACTATTCCTAGCAAAGAGTATAGCCCGCACGTGGACATAGGCCTAGATGGCATATGCATAGATAGCAATAGAGTCAATAGGGGCAAGGACAGTTTCACTGCGGGAGTAAATACATCTAAGAAAGCAGTGGAGGTCTTTCCCTTAGGGGGGTTGTTTTATTCCCTAAAGGCGTGCACCAATGATGCAGCAGACCAAATTTCTAAAGTGGGTTTGCAACAAGATATGGGCTGTTGGAGGATACAGGACGAGGACCAGGGAGTGATCCGTGTGTCGGATCAGCCACCATATGTATAACTTTATTTTGTTGTCTCCCTGTTTTTATATTAGAAAGTGTTTTGTTTTTTGGTTTGATATACATGCCCTAGACAGTTACTCTTACTTGGATTTATTTTCAGACTTCTATTTTGTTGTTTATCCTGTCTGGGCTGTTTTCCTCTCTGAGGAGGACCGGGTTAACACAAAAAATTGTTTCTATTTTATGAACATATGGACATACTTGTTTTTCTGGATATGAACTGATCTATCGGCTATTTTCCTCTTATAGAGGAGGCCTGTACACCAGATCAGTGGTTTATCTTCAGGCATTTTAATTTATCTCAATCTGAGTCCTAGATAAAAATGTATTCCCATTGGAAGTTTTAGCATGTTAAAAGAGGCCATGTAATCACATTACCCAGGTGGCTTCCACTAATACCGTGTGATACTAACTTGTCATCAATGCAAAGCCTATGGTCACTTTCCATGTCACACTATAACAACCTCTCTATCATGCTCTCATCCACTAAAAAATAGAGAAATACAAAACCTGGCAATGGCACCGTAGTGGGTGATCTCTTGGTGGGAAGGGTTCCCACACCGAAACAACAATGGATTCAACCTAACCTTCATTATCATCACAAATTATAAGCTACACGATCCATAGATCATATCGTGAGTGGTGGCCCAAGTTCATGGTTCCACTAACCAAAACCTTGGCTAAATTGGCTAACTACTTATCGGCATGCTCATTTCGAGGTTTAAAAATATTCAAAGGAACTTGCTGGTGGGAAGTCTCTCGACATCTGTTAATAAAAAGTTTGATTTTTTTCTTGGAAAAAAAAAAGTTAATGAAATTTAAAGTATAATTAACAACATAATTTATGTCACTCACATTTACAGGAATCGGAACAAAGTGGCAGACAAACTTTCCAAGGAAGCTGCGGAGTTAAACTGGGGTGATTGGCACATTACAGAACACATTGCATTACAAATTTTTCCCTTGTGAAAAATAGAGGAGGAGCAGGAGGATAAATACCTAGTAGTTCGCTCGCTTCAAGTCGCCGCAGATAATCACCAACAGCGCGGACGGAAGCAGCCCCAAACTAGCAGCAGCACAAACACAGAAAAATGCGCAAACAAACAGATCAAAGAAAACACAGACGCGGTAAAAAAATAAACTTCACGGGCGATATATTTATAAGAACTAGTTCGGCCAAACTATTTTAAGAGTAAAAGTTCGGTCGAACTTTTTTTGTCGGTTTTTCCATCACCAGCAAAAATTCTGCTTTCCCACGCCGTTAGTGTGTCGTCAATCTAAACGGAAGCACGAGTTTGGCCGAACTTTCTCATAAAGTTCGGCTGAAATTTATAAAAGGTTCGGCCGAACTATTGCCGAAAAAAAATATCCGCCCCCAATTCTCACAAAAGTGTAACCCAGCTTCACATTTCCACACAATTACAGAATGAAAACAAAATAATATTAGGAAGGGTTTTTAATTACAAGTGTTATTAAATCCAATTTTTAATAGGATCCATTGCAACTTGAAATGCATGTTTGAATTTTTAATAAAAAGAGTTCATCGATGCAATTTTTCCAAGGTAAATGCTAAATTATAGCACAATTGTCATTAGGTAAGGACTCTATTATAAATTAGTAGTTTATGATGGGATGTGACCATTCATGTAATTCTTGAAGATACAAAGTAGTTTGTTGCAAAACTCTCTTTAGATATTGCATGTACTTAGTTTAAGACAAAAGAGGATATTAGTTCCTTTCATCTAGAAAAAAGAAATATTGAAATTTTAGTGAAGAAAGATGAGATAAACAAAGGTACATATCACATAGACACCATGTAAACTTAAGTCATATTGAGCCACTCTTAGCTTATCTTGATTCTTTCTTAGGTGCATAAAAGTCAAATATATTGATTGAATAGTCAAGTGCAATGATATATCCAAAGTAGAATTTTATGGAATTAGATTACTTAGCAAAACATCCAGTTTTTTTTTATTTTTAATATTAATATGAGAAAAATATTTAAGGGTTTTCACTACTTTTTCTTTCAGGGAATTATTCTTTGTTGTGAATATTTTTCCATTTGTGTTGAGAAATATTTCTTCAATAAAAATATTCTCAAATTCTTTCTTATTGCACTATTTCAAAAAAGCCTTGAGGTATCTTAATTGGTTGTAAAAGTGATGCATAATTGTGTGATTGCCTAATGGGTATTCTTGCAACTATTTGGATATATTGTCCTGGAAAGGTGGGTGTTGGAGCCAAAAGAATTTAATGCGAAAGTGGTGAATTCAATATAAAATATTTTTACCTTTTTAAACATAATTAATGTGTGTTATGGGTCCCTCATTGCACTTAACACACCAATTATGCATACAACTAATTATACAAAAAAAAATATAACATGAATATAACAATAGTACGAAAAAACCATTTAACAATTTCTTTATTAATATAAGTGAAAAACCAATTATCAATTTATTTTTTAATATAAATTTTAAAATAATAGTTTATATTTTAGTAATCAACAACATGGAAACACCTCATGCACATAAATAATTGGTTACATGCGAGGCTAGGGTAACCTGTCAAATGCACCATTCGTCCTCTCGTCTGTCCTCATTGTTAAGAAAGAATTCGGGCAAGCATCTGAATGATCAAAGGAGGAATATATTGCCATATAAATCACATAAAAGATCTAGTTTAAGGGAAGCATACCTATCCAGAGATAGAGTTAGAGTCAGCAACCTCAGCATAAATGGACATCTGCATGGAACCAACTATCTATGCTTCTTACACATAGCCAACTCTTTTATCTGGTGGAAAAAGGAAATGGGCATAGACTGAAGGAAGCTAACCCATTTCATAATTCCATTCCCCTCCACTGCGAGAGGGAATAAAAGCCAATAAAAAACATCCTAAATCATAACTCCTAGTCGTGGTGGGTTTCGAGCTGCTTCAGCAAAAGAATCGACTATTGATCTGGTGAAGAAATTGAGTAGTAAACAAAATCAAAAGGTGAGCCCTTTTTCCCTTCTCAATCAATCTCGACTAGTTGTATACGTCGCAGTTATGTAAGTTGTACAATCAATCTAGCTCCTGTGACCAAGCCCGTAAGTTATTGTAATACTTGATTGACTTCAAACTCGATTAAAAAATAAAATAAACTAGATTGGCCAGAAGAGTAGAGATTTCTTCTTTAGTGCTAAGTCCAGCAGGTGGTACTTTTGGCCTATAAATAAACATAAATAAGATTGTTTTGGCGTTTTAGTTTTCGACGAGTGTCTTTGTAGGTGGGGTGTTAAGGAAAATTGCTCACTGACTTTTGGGTCTTTGATCTTTTTATGTATGTGGGTCATTTAGTCTGATACAAAACATCTAGGGGTTGAAGCTTGCTCACAAAGATTCAGATTTTGTTTTGTTTCAAAAGATGGGGTACAATATTCAGTAGAAAAGTTGAGTGTTTTGCTAAAGGTTAGTTAAAGACACATTGGCTAAATTGTGTTGACCCTTGTATTCAAATTCCTTTTTTTGTTTGTCAGTTGACGAGGTCCATTTCAACTAGTTCGGATCCATGGGAGTGTGCAAAGATATGTAGAAACAATGTTCACAGGCATGGGAGTGTGCAAGGGTCTGTAGGAGCCATTGTTATTTAATTCCTATTTGTGTTGTGCTTATACTTGGTAGGCCTCTACTTCCAACGTCTACTTTGTATGATATTTATAGATATTTATAGAGTAATTTTAATTTTACATTTTCCTAGTTACCTCACTGTGTTGAGATGATAAATATTGTAAAATAATTTTAATGGAGAAAAATGATGAAATAAAAATTTTGAATGCAATAATATTGAATGATAGAAAATGTGAATAATAAGAATGTAGTAAATTACAAATAGTCTTCATTGTGATCAATCTCAAACTATTTTCCTCTACTATTTCTATTGTAGCCCTTGTTAATTTTGTAATCTTTTCATATCGATTATATGAAAAAGAGAGTTGTAATCATAAGCCATTTAAATATTTAGCTCCATTTTTTGTAGTAAACATCATGCATTCTCTCTCTTTGTCTCCAATATTAATAGGTTTAATAACTATCACACAAAAATCAATGTACATTGTCAATAATTTTTTGTGCTTACACTGAAATCAATGCACATTATTAATCCAATGACTTTAAAATTAATGTACCATCATACATACAATTACATCAAATCATAAATCAACATATACACTGAATTCAGTGCATCTAATGCAAGAAATCAAATAAGATCAGAAAACAACATCTACACTAGAATCAATGCATCTAATGCAAGTAATCAAATAGGATTAGAAATCAACATCTACACTCAAATCAATGCATATAGTGCAACAAGGTAAATAGGATTAAAAACCAATATCTAAACCGAAATCAATGCATCTAGTGGAAACAATCAAATAGGATTAGAAATCACCGCTACACTGAAATCAATGCGTTTAGTGCAATCAATCAAATATGATTAGAAATCATCTACATTGAAATCAATGCATCTAGTCCAAGCAATCAAATATAATTAGAAATCAACATCTACGTTGAAATTAATGCATCTAGTGCAAGAAATAAAATAGGATTAGAAATCACCATCTGCATTGAAATCAATGCATTTAGTGAAAGAAATCAAATAGGATTAGAAATTGTTTACATTGAAATCAATGCATCTAGTGTGAGTAATCAAATATAATTAGAAATCAACTTCTACACTAAAACCAATACATCTAGTGTAACCAATCAAATAGGATTAGAAATCACCATCTACACTGAAATCAATGCATCTAGTGCAAGAAATATTCTTCCCTCTCTCCCCCCTCCATCTATATCTATATCTCTCTCCATCTCTCCTTCTTTGTCTCTTTATCTCACCCTCCCAAACACACATGCTCTCTCACTCTATATCTATCAATCTCGTTGTCCCTCCCTCCTTGTCTCCATCTATTTCTCCTTTCTCTTCACCTTCCATATATATCTCTATATCACTTTGTATCTCTACATCAACCCAAAAACATATAGTCTCTTTATCCAATCTATCTATCTATCAGTCCCTTCTCATCTCCCTCTCCCTCATACTATCATCTATCCCTCTCTCTCTATCTTCCTTATCACACACACACATACTCTCTCTCTCTCTCTCTCTCTCTCCACATTTTACTCTCTATGTCTTTATTCTTACCTCCCTCCCTCTCCCCCTCCATCTCCATCTCTCTTTCCCTACCTCTCTCAACTCTCTCTCTTCCTTTATCTCCCACCTTTCTCTCTCTCTCTCTCTCTATCTTCACCTTCCAAATTTGTTACTCTATGTCTCTCTCTCTTCTTCTCTCCCCCCTTATCTCCTTGTTTGTCTTTTTATCTCTCCCCAAACATACACACTTTTTCTCCATATCTCCATTTTCACTCCCTCTCTCTCTCCTCTACTCACTCTCTATGTCTTTCTTCCTCCCTCCCTCTCTCCCCATCCAGCTGCATCTCTCTATCCCTCCCTCTCTCCCCATCCAAATCCATCTCTATATCCCTCCCTATCTCCTCCTCTCTTTCAATTCCTCTCTCTACCTTTCTCTTCTACCTCTCTCTCTCTTCCCCCATCACTTTCTCTCTCTCTCGCTCTCTCTCTCTCTCTCTCTCTTACCCCTACAATCCTCTTTAATCCCCCATCACTTTCTTCCCCTCTCTCAAGTCCTATCTCTCCCTTTCTCTCTCGCCTCCCTCTATCTATCCTCTCTCTCTCTCTCTCTCTCTCTCTTCCCTACAATCCTCTCTCTTCCCCCATCACTCTATCTCTCTCTCGAACCATATTACTATATCCCTCCCTTTTTCCTTCTCTCTCCGTCTCTCCCCCTTGTCTTCATCACTCCTATGCCTCTTTATTTCACCCCTAAACATACGCACTCTCTCTCCATCTCTCCCTTGTCACCCCCCCCCCCCCCCTCTCTCCAATTCTCATTGTCTATGCCTTTCTTCTTCCATCCCTCTCTCCTCCTCCTCTCATCCTTCCTCTCTCTCCCTTCCTCCCTCTCCCTTCCCCCTTCTTTTTCTCTATCTCTCTCTATCCTCCAATCCCCTCTCCTTCTCTCTCTCCCACCTCCATCTTTATGTCTCCCTATCCCTCTGTTGTCATTCTCTACCTCTCTCACTCCTCTACCTCTCTCTCTCTCTCTCTTCATTCCTCCTCTCTTTTTCCTTCGATTTATCTCCATCTCTCCCTTGTCACTCCCCCAATTTCTCCACCTCTATCATATGTCTTTGTTCTTCCCTCCCATATATATCTAGAGTTAATATATATACCATGATATATATATATATATATATATAATATTGTATTAATCTAAAGTTATTAAATTTGATAATATTGATATTATAATATATTAATATGTTTATTAGATTTAACAATAATAATAATAATATTAATATTAATGTTAGGGTCAATAATGCTTTTTTGTATGGCATTAATAATAATTTGGTCCATGGTATTTGGGCCATAGACTTCATATATAATTAGATGTTGATTTCTAATCCTATTTGATATATTTTTATTTATTTACCTTACCTATTTATAGCTCTTTTATATTTATTTATTTACCATACATTTTTTATAAATATGGTATTTGTCCCATGGTATTAATAATAATGGTTCCCATGGTATTTTGGCTCATAGGCTTCACCTAAATAAAACCTCTTTTTTGAGTTTTTGTAAATATAGAGGTTTATGGAGTAAATATAAAAATAGGTTTTATTTATTTACCATACCTAGGGAGTAATAATAAAATGACCTTCTATTTATTTACCATAACTCTAGTTTATTTATATTTTTATTTATTTACAATATCTCTTCAAGAGTAAGTATAAAAAGAGGTTTTAGTTATTTACCATACCTTTAGTTTATTTATACTTTTATTTATTTACCATATCTTTTTTTGAGTGTTTGTAAATCTCTTCATATTTTAAATTTATATTGTTTAAATTTATTTTTAATGAATTTTTAATTGTGGATTTGCCAACATTATTTATTTATTTTTATTTTTATTTTATTTTTTTCCGACATACTTACAAATCGGGGTCATACTGGGCTATAGAATGTGCATCTATGTGCAATAAACAAAAATAGGATTGTTTTGGCATTCTAGTTTTCGACGAGTGTCTTTCTAGGTGGGGTGTTAGGGGAATTTCTCACCGACTTTTGGTTCTCTTATCTTTTTATGTATGTGGGTCGTTTAGTCTCATACAAAACATCCAGGAGTTGAAGCTTGCTCACAAGGATTCAGATTTTGTTTTGTTTCAAAAGGTGTGGTACAATATTCAGTAGGAAATTTCAGTGTTTTACTAAAGGTTAGTTAATGGCACACTGGTGTAATTGTGTTGACCCTTCTATTAAAATTCCCTTTTTTTTTTTCATTTGATGATGCAGGGGAATTGGACACTAGCCAGCAATGTGAGAGAATTTTCCATATGTTGTGGCTAGAAGAGTTTGAAATTACTCTGGAATGTAACAACAAGGTGTCAATACCTTAGCTGACTATTGCACTTAGAGCAGTTAGGGTTAGTTCAGTAACTGTAGAAGTCGAATAGATTCATTCATGTCAGTCTAATTGGTTTCTATTGATAGAATTCTAGTAATAGTATGTAATTAGGCTTTTTGTGGTTAAGAATAAAACGGCCCTCGAGAGGGAACTGAAGAGTCATGTAATGAATTATAAATTGTAACTCCTGATACAGTGAAAAGGGGGGATTTTGCTGTGAAAGATTGAATTGAGTGCATTGTTCTCTGTTGAATAAGAATTAGACTTATTGGCTATCTATGTGTGTTATTGGCAATCTTTTCAAAGGACTCATTCCTTCGATTTGTGAATTCTGTGTATAACCGAAAGAAGGACCAGTTCTGTGTGAAATTCCCTTAATTATGTCTGTGGTTGAATGCATGTTCTCGGCGCTTAAGTGAAAGCTTATGTTCCTGAATGCATTTGGATATATGTTTTCTATGTATGAATTGAGTATAATTATCTTGTGCGAATAGGGATTCTGTTGGAAGAGCGAGACCATATTTATGCTCTGTTTATGCTAAGAATATTAGCCTCTGTCTGTTAGAGCGAATGCATTGTTTTGTTAATTGGTTGGCGATATTAGTGAAGTTGTTCATAACATCAAACGGAGGAAGCAAGCCGGAGAAATAAGTTAAAATTCGCGTGGAAATTTGGGCTGGCACTGTTCAATTACCAGAGGTACCAGCTGAGTGGTTTTGTGAGACAATACAGCCTATTTCGCACCACTTTTGGTCCGGAGGTGAAACCACGAAAAAAAACGCGATCCAATATATTTTGGACACGTCATCCCTTAGAAACCGCCCATTTCGCGTTTTTTTGGAACGCTAACCATCGACCTTTGAAAAAACGCGATATTGATGAGGATTGTCCGATCTGGAGAGTGATAGATCTGACGGCAATCGTGCAGTGATTTGCACAGGGAATAATTCAAGGTATGGCCCCGCGGTTTTCACAATATTAAATGTATATTTAATTCAAAAAAGTAGAATATTGGTTCATGGGTCCCGCAGAATGCAATGTATAAGAAATTTTTGCGTTTATAGAGTTAAATGAAGATTATTGTTATAAGTTGAAGTTTGATGTTTGGGGTTAAGGGACTTCGAACAATAGTATAAGGTGTCATTAGTGTTGAAATATAATAGTCGAGGCGCTTTATTAATAAAAGCCAAGGATTATATTATTGGAGGGGGTATATAAAAATTGGCTATTGTATTTCATTAATCAAATATTGCTGAATGAAACGGAAACAAGAAAGTTGAAAGCTCCCTTAGTGTATGAAAGGCAAATACATAGAGAGACCAGCTCTCCTTAGCACCAGTCCATCAATTTAGCTATCATTTGTGGTATCAGAGAAGCTTTCAAGACATTTGCAGAGACTGAACTAACTTCCAAGAACCAGAAGAAGAGTTCCAACATGGTTGTCTGAGTTGCCAGAGGTGCTGGTAGAAGAAGAGGCGGGCCAGTTTCCAATGCAGAAGTATTGGAGACCTTGCAAAGGGTCCAAGCCAGATTGGATGTAGTGGAATTGGGACACCCAAGAGACCTTGAGGATGTCAGTGAACCTGAAAATGAAGAAGAAGCAGGAGAGAACATTGAGATTCCTCCTGAGCTGAGACTCTTTAACTATTATGGGGTCTACATTCAAGCCTAGACTTGAAGTGTCAAGCTTTTCAAGAGGGTTGAATCCAGAAGAACTGATAAACTAGATCAATGAGATGAACAAATGTTTTGATTATAAAGAGATGGGTGAAGACAAAAGATTCAAGTTTACAGTGAAAAATTTGAAGGGACATGTAGCACTTTGGTGGGATGGAGTGCAAGCAGGGAGAAGGAGAGCTGGTAAAAAACCAATCAAGAGTTGGACTAGAATGGTGGCAAAACTGAGAGGTATGTTTTTACCTAGTGATTATCAGCTTACATTGTTTAGACAAATGCAGAACCTGAGACAGAGATTGCTGATAGTGAAAGAATACACAGAAGAGTTTTATAGAGTAAGTATAAGAGCTGGGAAACTCCAGGACACAACAGAGAAGGTTGCCAGGTATGTGAATGGTCTCAAGTTGGAGATCCAAAATGAGATAGGTATTTTGTCTCCTAAGACAGTTGAAGAGGCTTATTAAATGGCCTTGAAAGCTGAAGAGAAACTCCTGAGAAAGCAGTCTGCCAAAGGAAGAGGTAATTTCCAAGGGAAGGGAAGTCAAGGTGGTAGAGGAAGGTCTACAGCACCAAGAGATGGAGCTAGCAGCAGCTCACCTTGGAATGCATCCACAGAGGGTGATGTAAGGGGCAGAAGGGGTTCCTACAGAGGAAGAGGAGGCAGAAACAGAGGCAGAGAAGTGAGGTGTTACAGATGTCACCAAGTGTGACATAAACACTATGAATGCCCAGAGAATGTGGGCACAGGAAAGAGAAATGCATTTGTTGCTTAGGCTGGAGAAGAGGTAGCAAGGCTGTCTGAAACTGAAGAGGCAATTCTTCCAGAGAAGGGAGAATCTTTGGTGGTCAATAAGGTCCTGTTGAAGCAAGCAAAAGAAGTTGTTGAACCAGCACAGAGGAAGACTTTGTTCAGGAGTGTGTGCAAATTCCAAGGGAAATGCTGTCAGTTGGTCATTGATAGTGGCAGCACAGAAAATCTGGTCTCTACAGAGGTGATAGAGAAACTAAAATTGAAGACAAGGGAACATCCAACACCCTACAAGGTGTCATGGCTTCATAAAGGGCACCAGCTAATTGTGAAGGAGAAATGTGAGATAGATTTGCAGATGGGCAGCTACAAAGACAAGTTCATGTGTGATGTGATGCCTATGGATGTGTGTCACATATTATTGGGTAGACCTTGGCATGACAGAGCAGCGGTACATGATGGGAAGAAGAACACTTACAAGTTCTTCAAGGATGGAGTGCATCACACATTGATACCTATGGAGGAAGGAGAACCATCAAGAAGAAAGTCTGATCCAAAGACTTTATTGTTGAGTGGGAAAGAGTACTTACATCAGATCGAAGATGAAGAGGTAAATTTTGCTTTAGTTTGCAAACCTAAAGTAGTACTTACTTCCACAAAAAATTCTGATTTTCCAATTAAAATTCAAGAAATGCTCGAAAATTATTGTGACATTTTTGTGGATGATTTTCCTAATGAATTTCCACCTGTAAGAAAAATCAGCCATCAGATAGATTTGATTCCAGGATCAAATCTGCCAAAAAAAGCATCCTAAAGAATGACTCCCACAGAGAATGAAGAAATTAGGAAGCAAGTGCAGGAATTGGTTGAAAAAGGTCTGATCAGAGAAAGCTTGACCATGTGCAGTGCCTGCAGTGTTGAGCCCAAAGAAAGATGGAGAATGGAGAATGTGCACTGATTCAAGAGCCATCAACAAGATAACAATCAGGTATAGATTTCCTTTGCCTAGGATTGAGGATTTAATGCACTTTTTGAGTGGAGCAAAATATTTTTCAAAACTAGATTTTAAAAGTGGATATCATCAGATTAGGATAAAGGAGGGTGATGAATGGAAAACTGCCTTTAAAACAAATGAAGGATTGTATGAATGATTAGTAATGCCTTTTGGATTATCAAATGCACCTAGTACTTTTATGAGGCTCATGAAGGAAGTGTTGAGAGAATTTATTGGTAAATTTGTAATAGTATATCTGGATGACATATTAGTTTTCAGCAAAACAAAGGAATAACATTTAAGGCATCTTAATTATGTCTTGAAGAAGTTACATCAAGAGAAGCTACTGATAAATTTAAAGAAGTGTTCATTCATGAAAGAGGAGCTGGTATATCTGGGGTTTGTTGTTTCTATTGAAGGACTGAAGATGGATCCAGAGAAGGTCAAGGCAATTTTTGAGTGGCCTTCACCGAGAAGTGTTTTGAGGTAAGAAGTTTCCATGGACTTGCCAGTTTTTACAGAAAATTCATAAAGAATTTTAGCAAGATTAATGCACCCATCGTTGAAACAATAAAGAAGGACAAACATCCATTCAAATGGACTACTGAAGCAGAAAATAATTTTAAGCTTTTGAAACGGAAGATAACCGAAAAGCCTGTTCTATTTTTGCCTAATTTTAACAAACCATTTCAAGTAAAGTGTGATTCCAGTGGAGGAGCTATTGGAGTTGTGTTGAGTCAAGATGACAGGCCTATAGCATACTTCTGTGAGAAGCTAAATGAGACAAGAAGAAAGTACTCTTCTTATGAGAAGAATTTTATGCAATTGTGCAGGCATTGAAGAAGTGGAGGTATTATTTAATGTCTAAGGAGTTTGTGCTTTATTCAAATAATCATGTTTTACAGTATATTATGCAGCAGCCGAAATTGAATCATAAACATGCCAAATGGATTGAATATCTCCAGAGTTTTAATTTTGTTTTGAAGCATATAAGTGGCCAAGCAAATAAGGTAGCTGGTGCCTTGAATAGGAGAAACATGCTTGTCCAAGAAAACCAGTTTGAAGTTGTAGGATTTGATTTTCTTAAGGAACTTTATAAAACAGATTCATATTTTAAAGAAGCATTTGAAGCATGTTGTAACCCTGTTTTGACAAATAAAAGCTAGTGGTTGGATTATTTCTTGCAGGAGGACTTATTTTTCAGAAGAAACCAATTGTGTGTAGCAAAATGTTCCATGAGGGAGAATTTAATCAAGGAGAAGCATAGTGGTGGACTTGCTAGACACTTTGGCACTAATAAAACTTATGAGCAGTTGAGTCATTTTTATTATTGGCCAAGGATGAGGACTGAAGTGGAAAATTTGTGAAGAATTTCAAAATTTGTCAATATGCAAAGGGAAGAAGCCAGAATGCAGGATTGTACATTCCATTGCCTATTCCAAACAGGCCTTGGGATATGGTGAGTATGGATTTTGTTCTAGGATTTCCCAAGACACAGAGAGGGAATGATGCAATCTTTGTTGTAGTTGACAGATTTTCCAAGATGGCACATTTTATTCCATGTTATAAAACCAGTGATGCTACTCATGTTGCTAACTTTTTTTTCAAAGAAGTTGTTAGATTAAATGGGTTACCCAAGAGTATTGTTTCTGATAGAGATACTGGATTTGTTGGCCATTTTTGGAGGACATTTTGGAAGAAGCTTGGTACTAATCTAAGCATCATCTCAGCTTATCATCCTCAGACTGATGGACAAACTGAGGTAGTAAATAGAATTTTGGGAAATATTTTGAGAAGCCTTGCAGGAGAGCATCCCAAATAGTGGGATCATATTTTTCCACAGGCAGAGTATGCATACAATGATTCACCAAATAGAAGTACAAGACAGATTCCATTCCATATTGTCTATGGAATGCACCCCAGAGGAATATCTGAACTAAGAAACTTGGGAAAAGCATAAATGAGGAGTGCTGATGGAGAAGAATTTGCTTCATAGATCCAAGCAATACATGAGCAGGTAAAAAAACAGCTACAAGGCAACAACATCAAATATAAAGGCAGAGCAGATTTGAGCATAAGAGAAGTCAATTTTGAAGTTGGAGATTTTTCTTTGGCACACTTGAGGAAGGAAAGATTCCCAAATAAGTAGTATAGCAAATTGAAGTTCAAGAAGATTGGGATGCAAGATACTGAGAAAATTTTCTGCTAATGCTTATGAAATTGAATTGCTTCCTGATGTTGGAATATCTCCAATATTTAAGGTTGCGGATTTGTACAGGTATGAAGATGGTGGCACAGATGAAGGACCAGTAGACAAAGAACAGATTGAGTGGGTAAAGTAATTACCTCCAGCACAACCATTACCGCTAAACAAGATCTTGGACAAGAAGGTGTTCAAAAGGATTAGAGGACAAGAGTATTTCCAGTCCCTGATCAAGTGGAAGGACCAGCCAAATGAAGATGCTACTTGGGTGACTGAAGTTATGTTGCAAAAGCTAGGCAGTTCTGTGAAAGAGCTCATGGACAGGAGTCCATGAAGAAAATTTCCCTCAGGAGTCTGATGCAGGGGCATTGGACACTAGCCAGAAATGTGAGAGAATTGTCCACATGTTTTGGCTAGAAGAGTTTGAAATTACTCTGGAATGTAACAGCAAGGTGTTAATACCTTAGCTGACTGTTGCACTTAGCGCAGTTAGGGTTAGTTCAGTAACTGTAGAAGTCGAATAGATTCATTCGTGTCAATCTAATTGGTTTTTGTTGATAGAATTCTAGTAATAGTATGTAATTAGGATTTTTGTGGTTAAGAATAAAACGACCCTCGAGAGGGAACCAAAGAGTCATGTAATGAATTATAAATTGTAACCCCTGATACAGTGAAAAGGGGGGATTTTTCTGTGAAATATTGAATTGAAAGCATTGTTCTCTTTTGAATAAGAATTAGACTTATTGGCTATCTGTGTGTGTTATTGGAAATCTTTCCGAAGGGCTCATTCCTTCGATTTGTGAATTCTGTGTATAACCGGAAGAAGGACCAGTTCTGTGTGAAATTCCCTTAATTCTGTCTGTGGTTGAATGTATGTTCTCGGTTCTTAAGTGAATGCTTATGTTCCTGAATGCATTTGGATATATGTTTTATGTGTATGAATTTAGTATAATTATATTGTGCGAATAGGGACTCTGTTGGAAGAGCGAGACCATAGTTATGCTCTGTTTATGCTAAGAATATTAGCCTCTGTCTGTTAGAGCGAATGCATTTTTTTGTTAATTGGTTGGCGATACTAGTGAAGTTGTTCATAACATCAAATGGAGGAAGCAAGCTGGAGAAATAAGTTAAAATTCGCGTGGAAATTCGGGTTGGCACTGTTCAATTACCAGAGGTACTAGCTGAGTGGTTTTGTGATACAATACAGCTTATTTCGCACCACTTTTGGTCTGAAGGCGGAACCACAAAAAAAAAACGTGATCTAATATATTTTGGACACGTCATCCCTCAGAAACCGCCCATTTCGCGTTTTTTGGAACGCTAACCGTCGGCCTTTGAAAAAACGCGATATTGACGAGGATCGTTTGATCTAGAGAGTGATAGATCTGACGGTAATCATGCAATGAGTTGCACGGGGAATAAGTCAAGGTATGGCCCCGCAGCTTTCGCAATATTAAATGTTTATTTAATTCAAAAAAGTAGAATATTGGTTCATGGGTCCCGCGGAATGCAATGTATAAGAAAATGTCGCGTTTATAGAGTTAAATGAATATTATTGTTATAAGTTGAAGTTTGATGTTTGGGGTTAAGGTGCTTCGAACAATAGTCTAAGGTGCGGTTAGTGTTGAAATATAATAGTCGGGGTGCTTTATTAATAAAAGCCAAGGATTATATTATTGGAGGGGGTATATAAAAATTTGCTATTGTATTTCATTAATCAAATATTGCTGAATGAAATGGAAACAAGAAAGTTGAAAGCTCCCTTAGTGTATGAAAGACAAATACATAGAGAGACCAACTCTCCTTAGCACCAGTCCATCAATTTAGCTATCATTTGAGGAGGTCCATTTCAACTATTTCAGATCCATGGGACTGTGCAAGGGTCTGTAGAAACAATTTTCAGAGGCATGGGAGTGTGCAAGGGTCTGTAGGATCCATTTTTTTTTAATTCCTATTTGTGTTGTGCCTATATTGTTGTTGGGTCTATAGAAAAAATTTTCAGAGGCATGGGAGTGTGCAAGGGTCCTGATCCAGGTGGATATTGGTGGCCACCCACCTATTCCACTTGGCCCCCCACCATTGTCTCTTTCAGTTTTTCAGTTTCGGCATAACTTACTATTCTAGTTAACATGCCGGTCCCCGAACTATTAGCATGCAGACCTAACACGGGACATTGCACTAAGAGGAGCGTTAGCATAGAACTGAGATCGCATGGAATGTGCCACCACAGATTGTATCATGGACATGCAAATTAAGAACACTCGCCAACAAGAGATCCAACCAGACGGTTGTCAAAGTCACAATCCCTTCGCATCAAGGAAAGTGGTTCACCAGAAGGAGAAGTTCGGTTGCACTTCATCACATGGAGGAACTTAACGCAATGGGGACCATTGCTTCCTAAGGGGGAGGATTCAGTGGGATATTGGTGGCCACCCACCTATTCCACTTGGCCACCTTACCATCGTCTTCACTTTCTAATCTAGCTTTTCCTAGTTCGTAAAGGGTCATTTTTAGTGCCTTTTCTGTGTTCGAACTTCCTGAGCGAATTTTCTTCGATAAAATCTGCCTTTACGCTGTATTCCTGACAGAGCTTTCTAACGATACATCATGTGCGTCAAATGGAGATAGTATGCCAAAGTTACGTCTCTGGGAAGTTGAAACACCAATTTACCCAAACGGGGCCCATAGTTTTGGCGCTTCATCTCCTAGGGTTAGGTTTTTGGGATGTTTAGGGTTCTCCATTGTTTCTCAATAATAAATAGGCCCTCGTGCCTCATTGTAAAGCATTTCAGAGGCCTGTAGCCGCCACATCTCTTCTCAGAGATAGCTACCAGTGCCCTAGCTAGTTTTATTTCCTTTCTGTCTGTAAGCAAATTTCAGTTCTTTGATATTAATGAAATGAAGTGTTATTTCCGCTGCATCTCTATCTTTATGGTTATGTGTTTATTCTGTTGCGTTCCTGCATAAATCCGGATCAGTGGTATCAGAGCGGTCTGCTTTTTCTCGATCCTTCTTTGCATGTCCCCAACGAGGTCGGGGTATAAGGAGCTAGGGCTTGATCTGGTGGAACCTTTGCAAGATCAGCCTCGCAAACCTCGACGGACGCCCATGGAGGACGAAAATAAAGATGAGGGAGCAGGAGATCCTATCAAAATATTGCTCGAGGAGGCCCTCAAAAAACAAAGGAACGCGATGATGGATAGCTTTGCTCAAATCCTTCAACGGCTGCCCATCGGCGGCGCATCTGCATCCAGTAGCCACTCTGGAGTTGCGACTCCCTTTAAGGTACAAGTAAATTTTGACATTCCCATATTTGAGGGTCAAATAGACGCAGATGCCGTAGATAGATGGTTGAATATATTAGAAGGATATTTCTGTGTTCATGACTTTTCAGACCGGGAGAAGATTATTTTTGCACTCCTCAAAGTTACCCCCCATGTTAAGGACTGGTGGGAAACCTACTGTGAGAACAAGGACCAGACAGAACCCTCTCTGTTCTCGGCCGTACCAACTTGGAATTCTTTCCGAGACGCCGTCAAGGAACAGTACTATCCCATGGGGAGCTATGAGGACAAGTACATACAATGGACCACACTGCGACAACAAAGGGATCAAGATGTGCACGAGCTGACGAATCTGTTCCATACCCTGCGCACAAAGTTGGGTATCAAAGATTCAGAGAAACATTTGGTGCTGAAGTATCGCAGTTGTCTGCACAGATACATTCAGGAGGAAATGGAGTTCCTCGACATCTCCTCGCTTGGTACGGCATACCGGTATGCTGCCAAGATTGAGCAGAAATTCAAACAGAAGAAGCGAGACTTTGGATCTGCGAATCAAAAGCAAGGAAAAGGTGCTTCCAAACCGCAAAACAAAGGACAGAGCCAAGGCATGGCGGCTAAAGACAACCCACCAAAGCCACAAGAAAAGAACAACACCGTAAAGCCAAAGAAGGACACGGGAAAGTGGTGTGAATTCCATAAGAGCTCCACTCACAACACAAGTGAGTGTCGGGCCAAGCAGTCGCTAGTGGCCGAGATGAGGGCTTCTGAGTCAGATGCATGCTCCGACTCCGAATCAGAACCTGAAAAGGGGAATGAAAAGGGAAACAGATTATTGATGCGGAGCCCAACGCCACTGTTGCCACTACAAAGGTCCAGAAGGAGGAACCGGAAGATCCAGAGGAGGAGGAACGTCTCTTCCACTCCCAGATGTGGGTAAAGGGCTCCCCTGTACAGTTCATTGTCGACAATGAGAGCCAAAAGAACCTCATTTCAGCAGAAGCCGTGAAGCGGTTGGGCTTTTCGACCACAGCTCACCCACATCAATACACCATCGGGTGGCTTCACCAAGGACGAGATCTTCGCGTCAGCCAGCAGTGCCGCCTTCCCTATAGCATCAAGCCCTTCACGGATGAGGTATTATGTGACGTTGTTCCTATTGATGTTTCTGATGTATTATTAGGACAACCATACTTGTGGAAGCGTCATGCGGTGTATGAGTCTCGGCCTTGTGCTGTTATTGTTACTTTGGGAAATAAGTTGTACAGGATACCAGAGGTACCACCTCCTGCTACTATCTCTTTGGTTACTGCAAAACAATGTAGTAAGCTCATTTCCCAAACCAGGAAATTCGTTTTCCTGATGATCCGCCCCCAGGGCAAGAAGAAGACTGTGGCCACGACCTCCAGACAGGGCCCCTCTGCACGACAACAACAAATGGACAAGGTCGTGGAGGAGTACGAGGACATCTTCACCTCACCCACAGGGGTTCCTCTGCACTGCCAGGTCAAGCACCCGATTGATCTGACCCCAGGTGCGCCACTACCCAATGGACCGATCTATCAACGCTCTGTTCTGGAAAATGATGAAATCAAGAGGCAGATTCAGGAGCTGTTGCAGAAAGGTCACATCAGACCAAGTTCATCACCATGTGGGAGCCCGATCGTGTTGGTACAGAAAAAGGATGGGACGTGGAGACTCTGTATTGACTATCGAGCGCTGAACAAGATTACTGTCCGGAATAGGTACCCAATCCCACGGATTGATGACCTTCTGGACCAACTCCAAGGTGAAAAATATTTCAGTAAGATCGACCTGAAGTCTGGGTATCACCAGGTACCAATTGAACCCTCTGATGTGTGGAAGACTGCCTTCAAAGCTAAGGAAGGCCTTTTTGAATGGCTGGTCATGCCCTTCGGGTTGACGAATGCTCCCGCAACCTTCATGAGGATGATGGACGACATCTTGCGGCCATTCACAAACTCATTCGTAGTGGTGTACTTGGATGACATTCTGATCTTCAGGAAGACTTGGGAAGAGCACCTTCATCACATCCGACAAGTCCTCCAAACACTGCGGCAACACAAGTTGTGTGCCAATTTGGAGAAGTGCACGTTTGGCATGACCCAGGTTCAATATCCGGGATACATTATTGATGAAAGGGGGGTGCATGTGGATCCAGCCAAGATCCAAGTCATTCGGGATTGGCCAGCCCCGACTACTATAACAGAGCTTCGCAGCTTTCTGGGTCTTGCTAATTTCTACCATAGATTCGTGTTGGGATTCTCTCATATCACTTGGCCCTTGAGTCAAGTCACCAAAGGAGGAGCGAGAGAAAAATTATTTTGGTCGGAACCTCAACAAAAGGCGTTCAAAGAATTGAAAAATCGCCTCTGTTCTGCCCCAGTGCTCACCTTACCAGACTTGCAGCAACCATTTGAGATCGAGACAGATGCCTCTGACTATGCTATTGGGGCAGTTCTTACTCAACAGGGACATCCAGTGGCATATCACAGTGAGACATTGTCCGAGACAGTTCGCAAGTATCCCACCTATGACAAAGAAATGTATTCCATTGTGCAAGCCTGTCGACAATGGAAGCATTACATTTTGGGGAAGGAAACAATCATCCACACTGACCATCGGCCCCTGCAGTTCATACAGACACAAGGGAAGTTGCAGAATGATCGCCATCAGAAGTGGTCCACATATCTGCAACAGTTTCATTTGAACATCAAGTACAAGAAGGGTAGCACCAATAATGTTGCAGACTGCCTCAGTCGACCACCGATCGTGGCGCTCACCACTGTGCTCAACTCTTGTGGGCACGAGACTTCTGATTGGCCGCTTCTCTATGAGAGTGACCCAGAATTCGGCCACACTTACAAGGCACTCTTCGGGGGCACGCAAGTTCCAAATTTTCACCTCCAAGATGCACTTTTATGTCACCTGGGACACCTTTGTGTTCCTTCAAGCGAGCGTGCCAAGATGATATGGGAAGCACACTACAGTCGAGTCGCTGGGCATTTCGGGGTCGAGAAAACAGTAGCAATCCTGCAGAAGTATTTCTATTGGTCGAACCTTCGAAAGGATGTCGAGAAGCACATCAGATCCTGCACTTCTTGTGCCATTGCCAAACCGACCATCAAGAAGCAAGGCCTATATACTCCACTACCTACCCCTAGTCGACTATGGGAATCCATCTCCATGGATTACATGTCGGGCTTGCCCTCTACTAAGAATGGCAATGACTGTGTTTTCGTGGTCGTTGATAGATTCTCGAAGATGGCCATTATGGCGGCCTGTAAGAAGAATATCACAGCAGAAGCTACTGCTAAACTCTTCTTTGAACGAGTATGGGTTCACTTTGGGATCCCACAGCCTATCATATCAGATCGAGATAGCAGGTTCCTCAGCACATTTTGGTCCAGCCTCTGGTCAATGATGGACACAAAGCTCACCAAGTCCACAGCTCTCCATCCCCAAATGATGGCCAGAAGATATCGTCACTGTATCGATCGTACACATTCGTTGCATGTACAATTCAAAATTCTGCTCAAGACATGGACGCAGAGCAATCTTGTACAACCATAGTTATAACCTAAGCCCACAAATTAATTGGCCATAGCCCCTTTCAGTGGGCTTGGGATTCCAGCCACTATGTCCCATCGACGTAGCCAT
>JAXQQM020079042.1:0-25834 GCA_034641835.2 Pinus albicaulis | reverse complement strand
ATGTAGTAGTGGATACCCCCTTAAGGTGGGGCGGTTCATCGCCCACCAGGGGTTGGGATAATCATGGGTTACTTAATGATGGAGAGAGTTCATGAGGACTCATAGGAGCCAGTGTGATGGCCATGGATAAGGGGTAGAGCTCATATTTGGCTTTTGCCCACATGCTAAATTTATGTTTATCCCTACCAATTTTTGCATTTTGTGGTACATTTCTTATTGAGAGTGGCCAAATTATGCTTTCTTCTTATCTTTTTAGCTGCAGCAACCTCCGGGGCATCATTCCAGGCTCAAACCAAGGTGTGGACAAGGGGAGGGGGAGGCTAACCCTATGTGGACCCAACGGACACGTGGACTCAGATTGGAAAATTAATGAATGGGGCTAAAATGAGTGGAAGGGGAGTGATGTAGGTGGTATTGGGAAATGGGACCACACAACCAAAATCAGGATTTCCCATTTAGTGCCATCCCAAAATCCAAATAGTCAGCGAAGGAGATACCACAAAACTAGGATATAGGGGTAACCACTAAATTGGGCAGTGGAGACAAGAATACAAGCCTAACCCACTCTTTCCGCCGAATCCCCCCACCAAACTATGCCGAAAAGTGCCCATGACAAGTAAGGAAAATTACTCAACTATACCAATGAAAAGCCATACTTTTGGGGTCGGGAGGCCCACCTTTAAACATACATTCATGACAAGTGGTTGAGGGACCACATGGCTGGCTCAAGTGGTGGAGACAACGGCACATTGAGCTTTTTGGGGGCTGCAAGGGGCTGCTGGCGGCCGACTGAGGACCATCTAGTTGAATTTTTTTTCTCCCATATACACTACCCATAGGTGGTGAGTAACATTTGGCTCCAACTGGGACATGAGCTCTCGGAAAAGTGTGCAAAGGCACTCGAACGGGAGGTGATGAGAACAACAACAATCTTTTGGTACCGTAGACCTGTTACTTGCACATATCAAAGACCAAGCACACGAGGCAACATGTTTTTGTGGTGTCTTATGATCACCCATGCTTAGTATTAGGCCATAAAAATCGACAAGAAAGTAAAAATATGCAAATTTAATCTAAATGCAACTAATATACCATGAGAAATATCATATGATGTTAGTTCTAACGCGAAAATCAACATGCAATGCACCCTACACTAACACGCATATAGTAAGGCTAATACTAAGTGTAATCATAAAGCCAGTGCAACCAACATATCATATTAATATACATATGCCTGCCAACATGATTACTCATGTAGCAAATCCCAAAATGAATGTAGACAAAATCACATGGAGGATGAGGCGGGTGCGAGGTGGGAAAACATGATCTCCATTCGAGGTAAAAGGAAGCCTTAGGAGAAGGAACATAAGTCAATCTAGATGTGCGAGGCTTTTGCTCTAAGTACACAATGGTGGAATGAATGATCACTCTTGAGAATTCCCTATCACAATCATTGTTTATAATATTATGTTTTGTAGGTGCCACAAGGTCATGATGGGAGGAGAAAGGAGACTTGAAACACTGAAGGGAACCACATATTGATTACTCAATGGAGTGATTATATCCACAATCCTGAGGGTAAGAGAGGGAAGGAGGGATGCATCTAGTGGATGGTTCTTCCTCAACATCATACTTAGGGAGGTAAAAGGGCCCATGGTCACTAGAAATCATATGAAAAAGGGTAAGGGAATCACTTGAGGAAGACTCATAACGATGAATAAGAGAAAAAGGCAAAGGGGAGGGTGAAGTGCTATATTCAACGGGTTTTTCTTCCCCAAAATCATAATCTAAAGGCTCAAGTGATTTGAACATAGTATGATACAGAGGATAGGTGGGAGCCTTATCGATTTCCTCATTATTAGTATCAAAGACTGGGTCTCCCCTAAGAGGAGAATCAATTACTTCCAACTGCCCCTCTTCATGCAAGGGATAATAATAATTCTTCTTCCCAAGGGTATCAATGGATATGTCATCATAAATGATGTTTGAGGGAAAGGGAAGACCAATCTCAACCTCATCCTCCTTATCAGTGTCGTAAATGGGAGCACGATCAAATTGAGAACCAACAATTTCCCATTTCTCCTTTTCAATGTGGAAGCAATCTCCAATGTCATCTTCCAAGGGACTAATGGGATCAACATCCTCAAGGTTCTCAAAAGGAGAGCCATCATGAGTAATATTGTTGAGAAAGGTAAGGCTAGCGTCAACTTCACTTTTCATAGACTCATCCTCCCCAACATGTGTTCTCAAAATCATCATTTTCATCATGTGGACCTAAGGAGGACTCTTGTTCCTGCTCATTATTTAGATTTTCAAGGTCCTCCACAACCTCTTTATCTTCATGGTCGTCTTGATCACATTCTACAGGACTTTGCATCTGATTATAATATTTTTCATTGATAAGATCAGTCAAAATACTAAGAGCACAAGTCTGGCTAGCAAAGTCAAAGAGACGACTAGGATCCTTCTCATAGGCACACATTACTAGGTAAAGTTGTTTTTGTGTTGTCTTATGAAACCTGAGCATGAATTCTTTATCCATGCTTTCCAGAAAATCTTTACAAGGCTCAACATATTGATCCCCAACCTTTTGTAATTTTGAAGGTCTTGTTCATTGAGTTTTGCAAATGTAGGACCGAGATTAATCTCTCTCTAACAGTAGTCCATTTTTTATGATTTTGCATATCAAGATTAAATTGAGTCGTCAGGGTGACTTAGAATGCCTTCATAGATGCTTGCTTCACCCTACAAGCATTAACTTTGAAGTTCAATGAAGAACTAGGGCTTCGTTCTTCTAATGGAGTCGCCAATTATGATATGTCAATATGTTGTATGGAGAAAAAACACACGTCTCATATCCCTGACAACGACAGAAAAATGTTATCGCTCATACTAGTAGGGGTCCTAGGAGGGGATCTTATAGGGATGCCACTAGGTCAAGGGCAACAATGGAGCAATAGCCCACTGTCACGTCAGCTAAGACAACCTACTATTTACGGACTTTCACCGATGGGAGGAGACCTAGTATAATTGGAATCACAATAATGACTATGTCAATGAGAGGAATAAATCGTGATTCCAATGGACTATTCACAAGAGGGGCTCAAATGTATGGCTTTCTTGCTTGAGATGCAAGGTGTAAGGCCCTCTAGGAAGGACCAAGGGGATTTTAAGGGCTAGGGTTTGAGGATAAGATGTGTAAAGGAGATACCTAGTCCTAAAAATCCTTGGGAAAACTTGGTTTCCAAGTGGACTTTGTGAAATTGGCTTCAATAAGTTGCGGGACCACACAGGACTAAGTGGGCACAAAATTAGGTCAAGGGTATGGAGTTTATCACCCAATGAGGGGCTTGACCTAATTAGGGAGGAGAAGAGGATTAAAGGTCTAATTTTCTTTGAGGTTTGAATTCAATGATCCTAATGAAGACACTAGCCAAGGGGAAACTTGGGTAAGAAAAGATCCCCGAGCTAGGGCTTGCTATATCTCGAGATCCCACCGTTGGATTTGCTTCATATTTAGAGGGCCTCTAGGGCAAATTTCAACGCAGTTGTGGACCAAAAATCAAAGTGTTTGGATGGCTATATTGTGAGATAATTGATGCCCTAGGTGACCTATGTATGCTAGGCCTAGAAAAAGAGGGAGATGAAAAGAATAAGCATTGAAAATGATCACCAATTGAGGATTAGTGCTTTATCCTTTGGGAGAGATGGAGTCAAGGAGAATTTATGGTTTGGGAAGAATTCACCCAATTAAGGAGGCCTTCAACAACTTCGCATAGCATTTAGAGCATGAGAACAACTACTGTAAGGACTTTATACTTCGGTTTGCAATAAATGATGACTTATCGAGATGTATTTAACAAAAATTATCTCTAGGAACATTCACCCATTCATACATGGCCCATGACATGATGCAACGCTAGAAAAGATCAAATTTCCACAATTTTGCATAAGAAAAGCAGTAAATTTCAGCCTAGTATAGCGAAAATCCTAACAACATGCATATGACAAAAGTAATTAACAAGAATAACATTACAAGAGCACTTACATGTAAGAAAAAAACATATCCAATCACCAAGATATGCCAATAGAGTGTTGATTTTTTGAGTAGCATCGGATGTGCTCTAGCTTTGAAATTTTGTGGAGGGGCTAGAACACATGAGATTTCCAAGACCCAGAAATTGTTTGGAGAAATTCCGTCCGGAGTGCATTTTATTAAAATACTTAATTATTTTTAATGCAGCCTAAGTTAAAATTTAGCAAATTAAAATAATTAAAGTGAATTAATGTAAATGTGTGTGAGACGTTTCTAAGAGACGAGGATCAAGTCTGTTTTAATCTTAGCCGTTGATTAGAGATTTGATCACGACTGTTGATCCCTCAACAGGAAAAGTGAAAAGTATAAAGGAAGGCTTGAGGGTTAGTTGGAGAACACACACATGGAGAGCAACACTTGAGCTAATTCGAAATTCTGGGGCGCAGTTTGCTGAGAATTTCGGAGTGAGTTCTAGTGCAGAGAGGGGCAGTTTGGCAGTGGGACTTCAGTCCAAGGCCGAGAATACATTGCAGAGAGGCAACACAACACCAAGGAGAGAGCGCAACACTTGGGTGGGTGACGTAGAGTCTGAGAGAGGTGACCTAGTCAGTAAAGAGGCAACTCTTGGGTTTCTGTGAAGCAGATCGATCATCAGTTTAGCAGTTTGATTTCTGAGCCGGGAAGGCTCACGAGGAGGGTGACACAGCTCCTAGAGGGGGTGACGCAGTCTCAACGCAGAGTTGGGAGTATCTGCTGCTGTACAACACCGAGGACATTGCAGTCACCTGTGGGGTTTGATCATTCTGTTGCTGGATCATCCAAAATATCTGTCTTCGGATAGAGGTACTTCTGCCGAGGTTTTTTCTCTGTTGGGTGAGCCAGATTTGGCACCCTAGTTGTATTCAGAAATTTGCTTAATAATAAAATCCTCATATCTGCTGCACCGGTTTTCCCACATTGGGTTTTTTTGGGGACATTTAGTCTAAAAATAAGTGTGTCCTTTATGTGATTGTCTCATCTTATTTTTTAGTACTTGATCCGTATATTGGTGTAGGTTGTAGTGTATTTGCATTAATGTTTACTGAAGAATTCTGTAAATAACTTGTTAATTGAAGAACACAATTAGGAAATGCAAATCAGTTAAATACAGTAGGATTTTTAGTTGTTAGATTCATAAATTTTCACATAGAGAAGCTCCAAGACAAAATGAAAGAGATCCAAACATCGAAATTCATCCATTCATCCAAACTCGTCCTCCAAAAAGGATATTGAAATTCTCACAAGAGGAGATAACCCAATCCAAGTGATGATGATCTAAATGAATCATCTCACTTCTATTTATACACTAATGAATTCAATTTAGCTAGATTGGCCTAATTGAGCCCCTAAAATAAAATAATGTGCATAATAACAATACTTTTCGTGACAAGCCCACCAAATAGCTCAATAACATAAGAACAAGTCTCTCAGGAGGGTCTAATGATCAATAGAGTGAGTCGTTGGGCCTTTGAGGAGGTCTAATGAAGTCCAAGGGGTGCCATGGTGACAAGTGTCAAGGGGTTGGCCCCTTGTTTTCTAAGCAAGAGCCTATGGTGCTCCCAAGTGGGTGTGGGGGCACAAGGACATCCTAATGGGTCTCCAAGTGGATCGAAAATGCTTGTAAACCATCTGTAAGGGCTAGGATGGTGATGCAAACCCTCCCTCTGTAGCGGGAGACATCTTGAACATCTGCCAAGTGTATGGTGTAAGTGTGGGGCCGACTAGGCATGGTGAA
Source organism: Pinus albicaulis (assembly GCA_034641835.2). Taxonomy (NCBI): domain Eukaryota; kingdom Viridiplantae; phylum Streptophyta; class Pinopsida; order Pinales; family Pinaceae; genus Pinus; species Pinus albicaulis. Next base: position 20,024 of record JAXQQM020079042.1, on the reverse strand, counting down.
CCAGGTGTATCATCCTCATCCAAAAGGTGGAACAAGAGCAATAAATGATCGGTGCCAGGGATCCATGAAGTAATCTCTGCTATGGTTGAGGCCTATGGCTCTGAATGCTCACCCTACAAGTGCCAATGTGTCCCTATGGAGGTTTAGGACCCTGTATAGTGAGACTAAGCTCCGAATGAAGACCCACATGCAATCCTCCCTAAGGTCCAATGCATCCCCTTGCCCTCCAATACAACAAGTCATTAGAATAATCAAGTAATAAAGCTTACAAGTCATAGGATCAATGGGACACTTCATGGTGGCATGCCCTTCCATAGTGGGCTCTGTCATGTACAAGTGTATCCAAGCTCAATAGGGGGGTTAACCGATGAACCTATTAGGTGGTTTTAACCTCTAAAGGGGGTGACTTGTCCATGGTACATCTCTTAAGTGGTAGGTGGCAAATGATATAATAATGGAATGGAGTGGGGATGAGGGGAATCATCCAGACCACATGTTAAGGTGCAAGGGTAGCTATGGTAAGGGAAGCCCACACCTGGGTTTATTAGTGTAGGAGGGAGAAAATCATGGTACATGGGTTACCCCGACTTTTGTTTTTCCACCCTTCTTCATATGCCTTTTGCATTTGATTGATTTTTCTTCATAATTGTTTGGGGCTCCAGGGAATGGAGAGCATGATGAATAATATCAAGTAGTCGATACCCCCTTGAGGTGGAGTGGTTCATCGCCCACCAAGGGTTGGGACAATCACGACTTACTTAATGATGGAGAGAGCTCATGAGGCTCATAGGAACCATGGTGATGGCCATGGATAAGGGGTAGAGCTCATGTTTGGCTTTTGCCCATGTGCTAAATTTATGTATATCCTGGCCATATTTTGCATTTTGTAGTACATTTCCTATTGAGAGTGGCCAAATTATGCTTTTTTCTTTTCTTTTTAGCTGCATCAACCTCTGGGGCATCGTTCTAGCCCCGACCCAAGGTGTGAACAAGGGGAGGGGGAGGCTAACCCTATGTGGACCCAACAGACACATGTGGACCCGGATGGGAAAATAGATGAATGGGGCTAAAATGAGTGGAAGGGGAGTAATGTAGGTGGTATTGGGAAGCGGGACCACGCAACCAAAATCGGGATTTTTGATGTAGTGCCAACCCAAAAGCCAAATTGTTAGTAAAGGAGATCCCACGAGACTAGGATACAAGGGTAACCTCGAAATGGGGCAGTGGAGACAAGCATACAAGCCTATCCCACTCTTTCTGCCAAATCCCCCCACCAATCCATGCCGAAAAGTGCCCATGACAAGTAAGGAAAATTACTCAAATATACCAATGAAAAGCCATACCTTCGGGGTTGGGAAGCGCACCTTAAACACACATTCATGACAAGTGGTTGAGGGACCACATGGCTGGCTCAGGTGGCGGAGAGAATGGCACATTGAGCTATCTGAGGGTTGCAAGTGGCTGCTGGCTGTCGGTTGAGGACCATCTAGGAGAATTTTTTTTCTCCCATATACACTGCCCATAGGTGGTGAGTAACAATATCCAGTGGAAATCATAGGGAATAGATGAAGACAATCACACCATAAAAACAGTACACAATAAATTAACCAGGAAACCCCAATCTAGGGAAAACCTGCAAACTTGGTGTTTTATTGTTCAACTTAGCAAAATATGCTTAAGGAAAAGATTACATTAAAGAGGGAAAACTTCCCTTTCTCTCTCTGCAAACCCTCTACGTAATTGTCTACTCACTACAAACATGCTCAACCTCTTTTCTGCGCACTAGTATAGACTGACACTGCATGTACGACCTCCTCTGCGTAGTTATCTCAGCCCCTGGGGAGGTATTCAAATGACTAGAAGTGATTCTGGCTGAATCGACCTTCTTTCTTTGCCTCTTTCACATTGATCTGAAACCCTAGTGCTGAGTTGAACTTTTCTCTCTCTCATTGAGTTGAACACCAAGATGTATTGGGCATAATGACCAAGTTCTACACCCTTTTTCCCTCTTAGAATTCAACTTGGGCCACCATTGCCATGAATGGCTAAGATTTGATCTCCTTTAAATGAGATCGATCTAATTTTTGTATATAAATTTTCCTAAGTCAAAAACAAATTGAAAAAGGTAAACTGCGCCTTTGCCCCACTTGTGGGTCCCTCTGCCAAATATAGTGCACCTGCTAAATATGGCAGAACTCTTCTTCCTCTAACTTCATATAACACTCCCTCTTAGAGAGGAAGGTGTTCTGAACAACATCCAGTTTGTCCCTGAAATAGATTTAGCTCCCTTTAGGCAAAACCTTAGTCAATATAGCTACTACCTACTCTGCAGTAGGAATGTATTGTAGTCTGATCTTGGCCCTCTGAACACAGTACCTGATATGATGATAGTTGATCTCGATGTGCTTAGAGTGGTTATGAAACACTGGATTATTAGAAAGCTTGATGCAACTTTGATTATCACAGTGAATAACTGTAGGCTCCAACCTCTGACTGAAGAGCCAAACAAGCAACTTCCTCAATCAAATGGCCTCACAAGCTGCCAAGCTAGCAGACATTTATTCAGCCTCTTCTGAGATCAGTGCCACTGATTGTTGAACCCTTAGTTAAACTGAGAGGAGGGGGGGGGGTGAATCAGTTTAACACATACATGGACTTTTAAAACTTTTCTCTTAAAACTTATTTACACCTTCACTTCATGATCAACTTAATATGTGAGCAATCTTTATTAGTGAGCAGCAAGTATCAAACAGATTTGTTAATGTAACAACGGTCTTAATATGTGAGCAACAAGTATTAAGAAGATTAGATAAATCACATCAACACATGCACAAAGACACCAGATATAAGTGGAAACCCATAAAGGGAGAAAACCACATCTTATTATTGTTGTGATGCAAAGGCAAGCTCCAACTCCCTCTCACCACTATTTTTCTGCGGGCACCAACCTACAGGAGGCTCCAACCTCAATTCTGCAAGCTACAACTTGCAAGGAAGCTCCAACTCCCATCTATTTTCTGTAGGCACCAACCTACATGAGGCTCCTACCTCAATCAGCTACAACTGACATTTTATCAAGCTACAACTTGATGTGGAAGCACCAACTCCCATCTGTTTTCTGCAGGCACCAACCTACAGGAGGCTCCTACCTCAGTCAGCTACAACTGACATCTATCAAGCTACAACTTGATAGGGAAGCTCCAACTTCCTTACTCTTTCAAAAGAGAAACACTTGCTGATTTACCTCGGATATCAGCTCTGTTCTGTTCCATCTGCTCTGCTGTTCATCTATTCTCATATCTGCCCTTTATCATCTCCGCATCTTTTCAGATTCTCTATCAGCTTCTCCTTCTTCTCTGCTCAGCTCCTCCTTCTTCTCTGCTTCATTGCTTCATTTCTGCATTCTCTTCACTCACTCTCTCTTACCTCTTTGTGCATATCAAATTGATATTATATATAGAGATCCTCACATGACTGTTTGTATTCCTCTAGGAATTCGAAATGGATGGTCATACCCCTTGGTCTTCTGCCTCCTCATTTCTTTATCCAACTCAATTTAAAATCATAATAATTTGTACAAAATTTCATGTTACAGTGGGATTTTGTCTTTTCCTTAGGATACTTGCCTTTGCATCACAAACAATAAAAATAATTAAAACATTTACATTCACATTTTCAATTACATATTTCAATTTCACTCAGCTCCTTTTCTGGATTTTGGCTTTACTAAATTTGTCTTTTCTTGCTGCTGTTAAGAACCTCTTCTGCATACACTTTGTTCAATGTCGTCTGCATATTCCCTGTTTTATGTGCTTATTCACCTGTCCGACTCATTCCTGTACATATTCCTGTCAAACCTGTAATCTCTGTGTATCTCTGCATGCTCTCCTTTTCCTTTTCCATAACTGCATTCAAGTTTCATGCCCAAGCATTTCCATATCCGGCAATCTCACACTTGTCCTATTCCACGCTGGCAATTGCAAACAAATAAGGCTGGGCTATTTTAATATCTTAATTCAGAGAATTTAGATATTAATTTCATACTCCTCTATAGTTACAAATCCGACAATCTCTTATATGGACATATGCGCTAACTTCGCATTACAACCCTCATACGCAACATAATAGTTGACTATTGAACCATAATAAAACCAAACCTTATGACATTAGCACAATGAATAAGAGTGTATCGTCCTTTGGCTCCAGGTCCACGAAGCATTGCACCTTGCCTTTTTATATATATTGCGCACCGTATATATATATATATGGTTTGGGCTTTTGTATATAAGGCACATAATACTTTGGCTATTAAAACCATGTTAATTGACCTTCGGCATATTTAATCACATATACATATTCTATTATATGTAATATATCCATATACATATTCCGGCGCCCTTCAATAATTAATGGAGTCCCACAGTACATCTCATACCCTTATGAACTTGTGAACCATGATAAAAATCTTTTAACATACTCTCGAACCTTATATTAAGATTATAATACGTCAAAAACATTAATAAACCAATTCATTATATATTACTCCGCCCGGGCCCATGATACAACCAAAGGGCCAATCGAATACATGTCGTACCTGGTTTATCAACCGGGCTCCTTTATTAAGCCTCGTGCAAGTCCTTCGAACAATCGCCGTTGGATGTCGAGTCTCCAAATCAACGGCATATGTCTATTTCGCTCGGCGTCTCTGGTCAATAATTAATGCGCAAAGGCGCAAGTTAAACAAGCAGTTTTGGACGGGTCCACTTGCCACGTGTTGAACTCTGAATGGAATCGCTCCAATTCATAAAATACCACCTGCTCCGGAAAAGCGGTGCGAAATCGCAGGGTGGTTTTCGGCAATCCGAGTTCACTGTTCATCTGGTCGTGGTTCCACTTCCTCCTATGCTCCAGGTTCCGGTCCGCCTTTGACTATGGTTCCGCCTCCATTCATACTGCAGTCAGTTCACGGTTTCTTGTTATAAAAGGTTCTTTTATACTCTGACGCAGAGTTCCACCATACATAACCCTTGCAGAGTTCCACCATACATAACACGGTTTCATTTATTCTTATGGAGAGGTTTATTATGCATTTCTTATAAATACTCTGCTACAAGGTCTCATTCATACGGAATTCTCGTCACAGGGTTTGTATATTCTCCCCACAAGCGCATACAGTTTGGACACCATATCTACACATTATCATACACTCTTCTTCCTGAATATATAGGTAGATTCTTAGCTTGATTTACAAGGTCCGGCTTCTACAAGAGCTTAAGGGAATTTCGTGCAGGAATTTCACCAATAAATGCACAATTACAAAGGTACTCTCCATATAGAATTTAACAACAAATGCACAGTTACACTGGGACAATTTCCTCATATGATTCGACCAAGAACACACAAAGTCACACATGGAACTTATTCACAATTCTTCATAAACAGATATATGTATATATGTTGCTTGTACTCCAGCCCTCTTCTTCCATTTAAGCAATACTCCAACTCATCCCCAAGAATGTTAAGTCTTTACTACAGATTTAGTGTATCATTGATGAATAATTTCTCAATAATTCATCTGCAAACTGTATTAAACCCATAATTCATAGATAAACCAATTCTGCTACAATTCCTCTATTTCTTCTGCTGCCTCTGCTACTTCTCTATCTATTTTGCCTTATGGATAGTTTAGGTGCTGCTCATGTCTTTACCTTTTCCATCTCCTTTGCCATCAATGACAACATTTCCAACAGTCTCCCCCTTTGGCATTGATGGCAACATACTTCCTCTGCTTGCCTTTTAAAAGCCCCTCTTTTTTTTTCTCCCCCTTTGACATCAATGGCAAAGGGTTGCTCATTTCCTGGTCTTCTTTCTGCATTTCCTCTCTCTAAGTTATGTTTAGGCCATCTTCTGCTGACTTTGTACCATTCTGCTCCAGACTGATGTACAAGACTTGTTGAGAGAACACATTGAGGATTATTGGACTTGAATATACACTGTAAATTGATACAATCCAAAGCACAGTCTCCTTTTACTAGTATAAGGCTGAAAGTGAGGATAATGATCCTTCATAGAACACATTGTACCAGCTTTATTTAATCAGAGATGTATGATTGGATCAAGAATTAAAATACTGAGAAGGCTTCAAATATGCTTCTGTCTCTGTCTGATGTAGTGAATTAATATATTTTTGTTGAAGAAGATTGTAGATTGAATATGTCTCTTCCTGTAATATTCATCTGCAGTACCACACCTGTTCAATTATGATAATGATGCCAATATATCTTTTATTGCTATGGTACACCTTTCCTGCCAGTTGGTGATGATATGAGCTAGGATGCTGACAAGGATATTACATTTAAAGACTGAAAGGTCCTTGTTGCTGTTGTGAACAATGAATCAAACCAGAGCTTACAGCTTATTGTAAGAATAGGTAATATCTTTCAATATTAGAGGCCAACTGACTTTCCTTCTTGTACAATCTGCTTTCAAAACAAACCCTTCAATGTATTGATCAGTTTCACCTATCAACTATGCAGTTTTATTTATGACATAATGGTATGTACGTCAATAATCAATCTCTCTTTAAAGGTGGATTAATAAGTCCTTTGTGCTGAAATAGGATTTAGATGATAAAAAAAAACTTTTGAGCTTTAGATGGTAATCACAGCTAGTCCTTTATTCTTCAGATACTTTGACTGTTCTATCAAAATGAACTTCCACAAAAGCATATTCATGATGTTTAATTGGTATCTTTGTAAATAGACTTCTCATGGTGTTATAACTGATCTTAAGGAAGAGGCCTTTAAGATATACATGTACCAACTTCAGGAAGGCATGAAATTATATATAGAAAAATATATTGCTTCGGTGCTCAATATACTACTTCAAGTGTAAATCAGATACTGAACCTTTAGCACTGCTACTGCCCTTTTTAGGCTGAATGCAGATAACCCGGGGAATTTTACCTTGATGCATTCTTGCCATAGTCCTTTGATCCTGTGGACCTGTATCATACTGCTGCTTCACCGAGAATGCTTGGTAATTTGTTGATAAGCATGCTTCTTGTGCCTAAACACCAATTGATATTACTTTGATAAACCATGCAGAGATTTGACTTTAGCTAGCACATGTACCCTTAGTTTCTACTATTGATCTTTTCACTGTTCACACCAACCACCATCAATATATTGAATTAGACCTTGGCATCATTAACCTGCTACTTATTCTGTCATCCTAATTTGAAAGAATGTCACTGCATTTTATTTTCTATGACAGTTCCAGAATCACTGCTGCTTTATATATTGCTTTATATACCAATTCAACTATTCTGACATGATGATCTTCGGGAAGACATTTTCAATTTCTTTGCTTGGAATCTTTAAGGGCAGATCACTCTCTTAACTGTACTCCTCCAAGGGACATTTTCATAGATGAAGGAAGTAGGTATACAGTGAAGATAGGCTCTTTTCTTACTTATCATTCTTAAGGTGAATCATTGTTCATACTAGCAGAATGTTGCATACTGTGATCATAACTGAATGTGATGATGTCTTCTTAACTTAGATGATCATGGCTAATGTTTCCTCTCTACCACCATGGTTGCTTGCTGTCTTTTCTTCTTTCATTACTCTGTCATCTATTGAATGCTTCAGATATTCGTCTTCCTCTCTAGTTCTCTTGTTAGAGGAATTTTCCTTTTTCTTCCTGATCTCATAGCTGTTCTCATTTCATGGAGCTCTTCTTGGACTACTTTTTGTGGGGACTACATATGAACTGCTCTCCCCCTGAGATGCTGCTTCATATCTATAACTGGTTAGATATTTGCTTTGTTTCCTAGAGCAGCTCCCCCTGAGACTATGCTAGATTCATTATGTTATGGAGATAATAGGCTCCCCCTTTCTCTTTTCTTTCCATACTTTATTGGGGTTCTTCATGATGACTGCTCTTCCTTTTGATTCATAGTTTTGATTGATCCTTTTTGATTTCATCATATGTCTAGAGTTCTTTAAAATATATGGCAGATTACAGTCCTTTGCTTTGTGGCCAAGCTTGAGACATACATAACATCTTATTTGACCAAGGTGCATTTGAGCTGATGTATAATATTTTGTTCCTCTTCTTGAATACATTTTACAATCAACAATTTTATGTCCAAAATTATTGCATGCATAACAATAGCCATGGAAATGATTTGTGTACCTGGTGAAAGATTGTTCTTTCCATTTGCTTGCTTGAGGGATTCTTCTCTTTTGTTGCATCCTTTGCTGATTAGACTGGATTGGCTTTGTCTTGCAATATGCTGCATTATGTCCTTGTTTGTGGCAGGAAAAACATGTGCTATTTTTCATAGGAGGGAGGAACCTCCTTTGACATCTTCCGAATTTGTTCAATACATCCTTAGGAGCATATGAGCCTTCAGCAATTGATTGTTTCATCTTCTCATTCTCTGTTATTTCATTTTGCTGCTTGATTCTATTTGTTTCTCTGCAACTCATGTTCTTGCTAGATTCTATTTTTGTAGGAATCTGCTGAGTTGCTTTATTATCTTTTACAGCCTTCACAAAGATAATTTTCTTGTTATCTTCTACCTTGGGCTTACTAGTTTCTCCTTCATATCCTATCCCAGCCTTTATGAGAGGTGACCTTTGTGCATTTAGAATCTGATCCAACTGTTCAGAGCCTTTCATTAGAGGTGTATTCATTAATAGTTCTCTATGGGCTTTTTCTAAGTTCTTTCTTAGGCTCACTACTTCTTCTTCCAATCTTTCACATTCCTGACTTTTCTCTCTCATTTGTTGCAGCAGAGTGTCTTCTACTTTCTTTGCCTCTTCAATCTGTGTCTTCAGGCAAATAATTTCTTTTCTGTCTTCATATTCTTTCTCATCACATATTTGTACCAATCTCTTAAGGTCTTTGTTTTCATTCTTCAATTTTTCTATTTCAGTCAGAGCTGTGTCAAGTTTGGCTTTTTCTTCTGCTGCGATTTCTTCATGGCTCTTAATACCATTCACACTAGCAGGTACCTCATTTTATTGAACATCTTCCTTTTGACATGAATTTTTCTTCTTCTTGATTCTCTTCTCCTTCTTGACAATGCAATCCTCGGCGTCTACTCCATGGATGAAATGCAATCTGTCCTAGATTTCTTTTGCAGAGTCTAGATCCATTATCAACTCAAGGTCCTTGTTATGAAGACTGTCATATATCACACATTTTGCCTTGGCATTCCTCTGTTGTTCTTTCACCGTGGGGGAGTCTGTGAAATAACCATCACATACAGGCTTCCATACTTCAGGTTCATAAGCCAATAATCCTGTCTTAACCTTATCTCTCCATTCAGGAAAGTTTGTTATATTTAACACAGACACATTTTGATAGTCCATGACTTAACCAGATCTCCTTCAAGCTATTAATCTTACACCAAAGGAACCTGCTCTGATACCAATTGTTGAACCCTCAGTTAAACTGAGAGGGGGGGGTGAATCAGTTTAACACATACATGGAATTTTAAAACTTTTCTCTTAAAAATTATTTACACCTTCACTTCATGATCAACTTTAATATGTGAGCATTCTTTATTAGTGAGCAGCAAGTATCAAACAGATTTGTTAATGTAACAACAGTCTTAATATGCGAGCAACTAGTATTAAGTAGATTAGATAAACCACATCAGCACATAGACATCATGCACAGAGACACCAGATATAAGTGGAAACCCATGAAGGGAGAAAACCACATCTTATTATTGTTGTGATGCAAAGGCGAGCTCCAACTCCCTCTCACCACTATTTTTTTGTAGGCACCAACCTACAGGAGGCTCCTACCTCAATTCTGCAAGCTACAACTTTCAAGGAAGCTCCAACTCCTATTAATTTTCTGTAGGCACCAACCTACAGGAGGCTCCAACCTCAGTCAGCTACAACTGACATTTTATCAAGCTACAACTTGATGTGGAAGCACCAACTCCCATCTATTTTCTGCAGGCACCAACCTACAGGAGGCTCCTACCTCAGTCAGCTACAACCGACATCTATCAAGCTACAACTTGATAGGGAAGCTCCAACTTCCTTACTCTTTCAAAAGAGAAACACTTGCTGATTTACCTTGGATATCAGCTCTGTTTTGTTCCAATTGCTATGTTGTTCATCTATTCTCATATCTGCCCTGTATCATCTCTGCATCTTCTCAGATTCTCTATCAGCTTCTCCTTCTTCTCTGCTCAGCTCCTCTTTCTTCTCTGCTTCACTCCTTCATTTCTGCATTATTTTCACTCACTCTTTCTCTCCCTTCTAACTCACTTTTTGCATATCAAAATGATATTACTTATAGAATTTCTTGATGACTGTTTATTTTCCTCTAGGAATTCGAAATGGATGGTCATACCCCTTGGTCTTCTGCCTCCTCATTTCTTTATCCAACTCAATTTAAAATCATAATAATATGTACACAATTTCATGCTACAGTGGGATTTTGTCTTTTCCTTATGATACTTGCCTTTGCATCACAAACAATAAAAAATAATTACATCATTTACATTTACATTCTTAATTTCATATTTCAATATCACTCAGCTTCTCTTCTGAACCTTGACTTTATTGGATTTTGTCTTTTTCTACTGTTGTTAAGAAACTGTTCTGCATCTTCTTTGTTTACTGTCATCTGCACATTTCACCTGTTTACTGCAATTTTGAATATTTTCCAGATTCCTGTGCTTGAAGACCTGTCAAATTTGTTCCTGTGTGTCTCAGCATGCTCTTGATATAACTTAATCATATCATATACTTCCTCTTTCTCCTTGAAGTATATATGGTTTGAATCATAGTTGTATCAATTCGCATCAAACGGAGCTCCATTCCCTTTATGTTCCGCAGGGGTAGAAAACTCGAGCAGGTATGCATATAATACCGCCTCCAGAATTATAGACTTCTGGTATTGTTATTAAGCCCAAGGAATTAACTTTACCATCGCCATATAATATTATAACCTGACAGTCCATCTCCGTGTATATGTATTAGGCCCCGTTCACATATTTCATATTTCATATTGCGTCAATTAACCATATACAACTTGTTGGAATGTAATTCCAACTGCCCGAACGAGAGATCAATTCGCAGGTGGCAGCACGGTGAACAAGCGCAGGTTAAACAACGCACATGTTGATTGGAGATCGACGGAGTGCAGGGGGTTGAAGAGCGCAGAGGTTAACACGGAGGGTACCCCCCGTAGTTGACTGGCCGATCACACGTTGACCGTCGATCAACGGCTATGATGAACTGTGGGGCCACACCCCATTTGATGTGTACAGAGAAATGGGAACCCCCGTAAACACCACTTTGTGGTGGCTCCACCATGCACCACCGCCAGCGCGCCACCAATTCACCAAGGTTGCCGCCTTATATTAATACCTGGAGTCCATTGCACGTATCTCCGACTTTTATATTACCTCCGAACCTTATATTAAGACCATAAAACGTCGAAAACCATAATTAAACCAATTCATTTATATATATGACTCCTCCAGGCCCCACAATTCAGTCAAACGACCAATCCACAGAACGCACCGTACCTAGCTTAATCTCCGTGTGCTTTTATTAAACCTCGTGCATCTTCGTTCAATGATCTCCGTCCGATGCTCCTCCACCAGATCGACGGTTTATATCCATTTCGTTCGGCGTCTTTGGTCGGTGTATAACGTGCGAAATTGCAAGTTAAATGGTGGCTTCCAATACCGCCTATGCCACGTGTCACGAAGTCTATGGAATCGCTGCGATTTCTGTAAAACCACCTTCCGGTCGAAAGGTGGTGCGGAATTGGGAAATACGCCTCCGTGAACCCGCTCGTGGTTTCAGTCCCCTCACGGTTCCTCCGGTCAAGGTTCTGATTCTCCCTGTGCTCCAGGTTCCGTTCTTCGTTCAATTATATATATATATATATATTTCGATTATGGTTCTGTTCCATTCACACTGTACATTTGACTGTGGTTCTACCTCCACTCTTACTCCAGTCAATACACGGTTTCTTGTTATAAAAGGTTCTTTTATATTGTGACGCAGAGTTCCACCATACATAACCCTTGCAGAGTTCCACCATACATAACACGGTTTCGTTTATTCTTATGCAGAGGTTTCTTATGCATTTCTTATAAATATTCTGCTACAGGGTCTCATTCATACGGAATTCTCGTCACAGGGTTTGTATATCCTCCCCACAAGTACATACAGTTTGGACACCATTTGTACACATTATCATACATTCTTCTTCCTGAATATACAGGCAGATTCTTAGCTTGATTTACAGGGTCCGGCTTCTACAAGAGCTTGCAGGAATTTCACCAATAAATGCACAATTCTTCATAAACAAATATATGTATATATACATGTGGTAGGTCTCAAACAAATTCTTACAATTTCATAACAGCCAAATATTCAACTCTGTGGCCATTATTCTCCTATTCTATTACTGAAGAGGTTCTCTGCCTCTCTCCAGCGCTCTTCTGCCATTTAAGCAGTGTTCCAACTCATCCCCAAGCATATTAAGTCTTTACCACAGGGTTTTAGTCTTCAATCAAAGTCTATGCCATACAAACTCAATTAATGAATAATTGCTCAATAATTCATCTGCAAACTGTATTACACTGCTTTTCAACTCCACTGCTCTGTCTCTAATTCCTTTGTTGCTTCTGCTGCCTTTGCTACCTCTCTGTCTCTTTTGCCTTATGGATAGTTTAGGTGTTGCTCCTGTCTTTACCTTTTCCATCTCCTTTGCCATCTCCTTTCCTTTGCCATCAATGATAACATTTCCAACAGACCCATCCTCAACCACCAGTTGTGGTAGCGGGACTTGACAGATTAGTGTTATATTTGAAGCTACTTAAATATTTCAATGACCGACACGATAAGGTAGAAAAAGAAAATTCTCAATTTTTAAGGTATATTTTTTTGATTTCAAGTGTAAATTTAATTTTTGGATTTATTAAATTTTCATCTTCGGGAGAAGGTGAAGAAGGAAATTGATCTCATTGAATAAATAGTAAGGATGCATCATTGTCCTGTGATAGCTATTAAAACTAGTCATTAAAAACTAACCGTTATTTGACTTAGTTAGTTAATTAGTTATAATATTAAAAGTTTTTTAAGTTTTTAAGAAATATTATTAAAAAAGAGTTAATGAATAATATAGAATAATTTAATATAAAAAATACATTTCAGATAAAATGTTAAATTATATATATATATATATATATATATATATCAAAAACTGTATTTTAGATAATAAAAAGTTGCGATTGGATTTAAAATTAAAATATGCATTTTAAATAATAGAAAATTGTGATTTCATTAAAAATTAAAAATACAGTTTAGATTATAGAAAATTATGATGTAAATCATAATTATATTCTTATAGAAATTTTAATATCATTCAAAACTCTAACTTATTAATCTAAATTAATAGAATCATATAAATTAAATAGTTGGTAAATATCAATAGACATCAAAATATTATAAATTTCACATTGCCAAAATTAAAAACAAAGAAAATTATAAAAATTAAGTAAATAACTTTATTTTAAATTATTATTATTATTATTATTATTATTTATTATAAGTATATATATATATATATATATATATATATATAGAGAGAGAGAGAGAGAGAGAGAGAGAGAGATATATATAATGATGGTGGTTACCGTCCGTTATGACCAATGCAGTCTATCAGACCTTAAGAGAGGAGAAATAATCTAAGTTTGATTCTTCAAAATCTTGTTTCTATGGCCAAAGAGAAGGGAAATAAGTGCTCCAAGATCGCTATGGGTGGGTTGGCTTAATAGGTCAAGAATACTGGAAGTGTGACAGATGGTAGGGAAATAAGAGCGAATGTGAGTAAGAGTCAGGTAGTTTAAAAGGAAGTGAGTTTCATCTCCCACCTGGTTAGAATCACAGATCTGACAGATTCTATCATTCCAAGGGATATTGGGAATAGACCACCGCCCGATCTCACTCCGAATCTCACGGGAATTAGTTCTTATCTTAGAAATGTTCATTTTTTTCTTACTGCTGGACAACACAGAGAGATAACTCTGATTGTCAAGGGTGGGGTTGATCACTTCCTTATAGTATCTTAGCTTTCTTTTACCCTCCAGCTTCTAATCCTCCCAAAGCTTGTCCTTAAAATTGGAGGTAATAGTATTTTTGATATTATCTTTTCTTCCCATAATAAGATCCTCCTTAATTCCCCAATGGTTGAGCCAAGACTACGCATCCTTATGCCACCCATGCTTGCGGCAAAGGTGAGAGCTTTGACTATAGCTAGAAGCAATTTTATGGAGCCTTTTTTATTCCATGTTGTCAAGCTTCTTCTTATACATCAGATATCTAAACATAGTCATAATTTCAATGGGGGACAAACCAAATTCGATCAAGAGGATAAGATAGGGAGTATTTCCCTTGATATTAAGGTTGTAGGTTAGAATTTATTTGGAATCATCTCAATCTTCCTCCATGACTCTTTGGATATACTGCAACCCCAAACTTCACATCCATATAAGATAACAGGGGTGACAAGGGTCTCAAAGAGGAACCTATTTTTACTCCAAATGTAAAGATTGACCGACTTACAATTGTTTTCAAGCTCATAATAAGATGTATGGCCCCCAATAATCCTTTTATCGATGCTATAATTCCAGTTGATATGATGAGGTGTTAATTTAAACATGTTCTATGCCATTTCATATTAGGACACAGAATCTTGAAGCACATAGAACATACCAATATATCGATGGAAGACAAACCAAAACAGAGATAGTGAATGGTGGCGTTACAGTGATCAGCACGATGCTTCTACCAGCAAATTCTTCAATAGGTCATTCAACCAAGAGTGTCACACATAACCCCAGTACAACCCAAACAAAGAACACTCCACAAATACGCAACACCAAGAATGCAGCTCCATCGCGATCAAGAGAGAAGTAAATCCTCCACACATTGTGTGTATAATGAGCTCCAAGTCTCTCCAATATATAGGCATCTTTAGGGGTGTGTGACACGTCCTTTAAGACATTTAAGTTTATATTATATTCCAGGCCGACCCAACACATAAGTGGAATAAATTCAAAGTAAATTTTCTACTCATCTGATCGAGATTATCTTTAGATCAATCATACACCTCTTTGAAAGAGGAATCCAATAAAAATATTGGGATCATCATTTGAGCAGCTCAACCCGGAGTTTGGACCTAGTTGTCTAATTTTAACACTCCCTCTCAACTAGGGAGAACTCCGACCATTAGTGAAATCCAAACATCGTGCATCATCCCGCCATAACTTTCTTTGCTGACCTCTTTATTTCAGAAAAGAAGTGGGTTAGTCACAAAGACATCATTCCCAACTGAAAGATTCAGCCCAGAGATCTGAAACCTCTAGAGGACTCACAAAGAGTCTCATACCAACCCGAAGTTGGTTTACCTGACCCAAACTCAGTTGGAGGTTTGAAACCTCATTATGACTCAAGAGAGTCATATACTAACCCGAAGTTAGTTTCCCTGACCCAAAGTCAGTTGGAGGTGCGAAACCTCGCTAAACTTGTTCCCAGATCAAGTGGTTGGACACATGCCATCCTAGACATAGAGAGTACAGAAATCTCTGATGCGTCCATCATTTTTGCTATGGTCTCTACTCACATTTCGCACCTCATTGGCCAAACGAGAGGTACTTCCCATGAGTCTGAAATTCCATGGGTAGGATGCATACGAGGTACAGATCAGAGAGAGTTAAACCATCTCAATATCATCACGGTGGGGTAGAAGAACACCAACTAGGTTCAGCAAGCCTAGCCCTGTAGTTTCTTATAGCACCAAAGCTATCCCCAAAACCCCCTTAGAGCTCCCAGATCTCATCATCCAATAGGACCCTCAGAATAGGGTCATTCCATGATTCCAATATTCTCATGGAAGGTTAGGAACATGACCTTCCCCAAGGGCATTATGAGAATATCCACGATCTTCTCATCAATTCCTATATGATCGAGCCTTACGATGCCTCGTTGTACCATATCCTATATAAAGTGGTACCAGCCATCAACATGCTTGGATCAATCATGGAACCCGAGATTATATGACAAATGAATCCCCCTCTAGTTATCAAAAAGGATAACGGTGGCATCTAGCACATGCTCGAACATCTCACTAAAGAGCTTTCACAACCAAGTGACTTCACAACGAGTCATACATGCTGCAATGTATTCGACCTCAGCAGTGCTCAAGGCTACCGACTTCTGTTTCCTGCCTGAAGCAGATCTACTTATGAAGTAGCATCCAAATGTGCTCTTCTGATCCACCACACTTCCAGCCCAATCGGCATCAGTATATCAAGGAGTGTCATGCTCCTGACAGTGTAACTTAGGCCATGGTTTATCATGCCACAGAGATATCTCAAGGGTTTCTTTGCACCAACCCAGTGAATGTTATGATCAACCATGTGTTGAATCAAGGTGTTCACTGCACAACATATTTCCAGAAGGGTGTTCACTAAGAACACCAGAGCCCCTACGAGTTGACGATACTCCGTAGGATTTGCTAACACGGGCCTAGTAGGACTGCCACTCAACTTCTTAACGTTGAGATTTATCAGAGTCGACATAGACTTACAGTCCACCATATTAGATCTTACCAGAAGCTTCATAGTGTATTTTCCTTGAGAAAGGAAAATCTCACCAGGTCTCTACCAAACCTCCAGTTCTAGGAAGTAGTGCATCAGTCCTAGGTCCTTCCTTTCGAATTCAACAACGAGATTCCTCTTGCATTGATGAATGAGAGGGTCAGCACCGGTCAGGAAGAGGTCACCCAAATACAGCACCAGAATGAGACGCTTCTCTCTATCAACCTTGAAGTAAAGGTTCGGATTAGCAATACTATGAGTGAAGCCCAACTTCATCAGGTAGTTATCTATCCTCTCGTACCAACCTCTGGGTGCTTGCTTCAACCCATAGAGGGATTTATTCAACCTGCAAACATGGGTGTCCCGATCTTGGACTTTGAATCCCAGAGGTTTCTCCACATAAACCTCTTCCTTTATCACACCATGCCACAAAAAAACAGTCTTTACATCCATCTGTAGTAGCAAGGGAAATAATAGATTATAGGTGCAATAATAATTAGTGCCTTCAGGCAACATATTTTCCCATCAGATCCATGCTTGATCTTATATCGAGGTGACACCAGCTTTGATCGGTGGTATAGGAGCCATATCCTAGACATCACCCTCACATCCATGCAGAATTTGATGCTTTCCAATTTCTGCAAATGATCCAGGCTCATATGGCAGCTAGATACCCTTGGTATTTATATGGCTTCTTGGTTTTCTTCCAGAATTCCCCCCTCTGAAGCCATATTTCTTTGATCCATGAGGATCTTCTTTCGTTCAGCAATGATATTAACTCAGGAGCATATACAGATGTATTCTCCCTCTTAATGTTAGCTTCTCTCTCAAGATAATACATTTATTTTAGATGAGGGCATCCCAGACACCAACTTGGAAAAGGGGTCTTATTCTCCCACAGTCAAGACCATCCAAACATGCTTTGTTGATCATGGTTCAAGACTCCTAACAATGTGACTGAAGGCTGCAAAAACTTCTCAGTTCGCACTTCAATTTTATCATTACGCTATAACTTCTACTAAGAATATCGTAAACATGGGTGCCCGTCTATGTCACTGTCATAATGCCAATGAAATAGAATCACAGATTTAGCTCCTCAAAATGGTGGATACATAGATACCTTCTGAACTTCCATTACTATCTTCTTCGTCATTAATAGAATTGAATATTTCAAGCTTACAACAATTACCTGATGTTCTGAGATCTGTTGTAGCTTCCTTAACCATCCCTCTAAGATTTTCTTTACTGCAACCCATAGAACTAGGGATCCAATCATGAATCCTTCTCTCATGATTCTACACTTGAGGGCTCATCAATGTTACTACCTCAATCATCCAACATGATAAATCTGGGCCACTTAGGGATAGAACTTTTCTAGCTTCCTTTACACATAGGAGACCCTCAGTTGGGGCATCATTCAATTCTGAGTACACAGAACTCCCAGGCCATTAGGCCTTCTATGAAATTATGATATGTTTCCTTGTTGACTAGAAAATACTTGCTAGACAGTACTTGAATAGTTGAAGCTTGCATGACAAGTTATATTTTCTGGTTTGAGCGTTGCTAAACATACAATTCGTGAAATCTACATATTTGATCTACATGCCTCGAATAATATCTTCTTTGCAACAGAAAGGTGTGAAATCCATAGTAGGTATTTGATAGATACCTTGTCAAAACATGGACTGTCCTTTGCGCCAGTGACTCCCTAATACAGCAGCATACGCTGCCATTCTATCAGCGTACCAATTTTAGATATCTCCAATCCTACTGCCCTCATCAGAATACTTACTAATGATCTAATCATGAATTTCCAAGTGTGCCCACCTTCTGTTGTACAAGGTCATTTATGAAAGAAAGTCTAAGGCAGCTTATCACATCATAAAGATGACAAGCACATGATCCAAACATTGCCCCACAAATCATGGACCCAACACACCTCCACAAGACACGGCTATAATCTAGTTTGCACTGTTAGTTAGGGCATGTACTGCAGCCCCAATTTCATCACACAGTCAGCAAACAAACCCTTCGAGGGTTGTGATTTACCTTGGAGGGGTTCCTTCAATGCCATATTGCCTCCTTAGGTTACTTTCCACTCTTTGACAACCCTCTAATTTGACCCAATTGTGTGCTATGCCCTGTGGCCTAGCACCACAACTTCAAATCATGCCCAAGTCTGCTCAGATAAGACGGCTTCCTTCGGTTGTCCTTCAGGACCTTCAAACGATATTTAAACCCTTAAATATGCCTATACATTGCTTCAGATCTAGCGGCTGTCGTCCTGTGACAGAGCGGTCTTCAACCTAACACAAATAGCCCTAGATCTAGCCATTGATATCCACGCTACAGTGCTTCCATTTTTGTAGCCAATTCAAAACTTAAACCATGCAAAAAACATATCCAAACTTACCTTAGGGATAGACGTCAAACTTCTGTTGTAAGGGCACAATTATCCTCCACCAAAACAACATTTCTTGACTGCGACATCCTTCAAAAATGAGGTAGGGACAATGGCAACATTTGGGCAGAAGTTCTGGGCACTTTGCAGCCCCAAACACTCTTACGTTGCCCCTGGTTTAGGTTGGTAAAGCCTACGGCCTATCTCAGAATCTTATTGTCACTTCCAACCTCGTTCTAGCTTGAGGCCTAGGCAGAGAAGGTTCTTTCTTCATGCAATTAGTTGATCTGGGCACGTTATAGCCCATGAAACCTTCACGCTGCCCTGATTTGGGAGGCTAGGCTTGCGGCCTACCTTAGATGGCTTCTTTAATTTGGTTTCAGCCTTCAAACTATCCACACATGGTGATGTAGCTACCCTTCTCTGTGGTCCTGTAGACAGAGAGATATCACACAATTTATTCACTGAAATACACTTCAATACGTACCTTTCATCACTGTGGAAACTGCCCACTAGTTAGGGCTTCTGACCTCACATCAACCCTCCCTCCTTGGCTTCCACAGGCTGCTAGATAACTGATGCAAATCTAACCCTAAACTAGGATCCAACATACATTAAGATGCTGCCACCCAAAATGCATACTTCAGCTCCCTGTTTTAGGGTTTGCTCCACGCTACAAATCTGGACTGGTTAGCGCATGAACCACAGTCCCTAACACCCTTTAATTTTTGGCCTAGAAATGATCCTTAGAGTTGTGTTTATCTCTTCCTTGAACTTCATGACACCTAGTTGTAGATCTGGGTTGTTTCTATCCCTTAAGCAGTCCTCAGCCCTCCTTAATATATGTGGCAGGCTTCAGTGAAGCCTCACAGGCTTGCGACACTTTTGTTTAGAGACAAACCACCCATCAAATAGCCCATAGACATGTCCTCCCTACCTCGGCCCTCTGAAAATTCCATCGGCCCTCCT
>JAXQQM020075870.1:0-24652 GCA_034641835.2 Pinus albicaulis | reverse complement strand
GGCTCGCTTGCATTTTTAGTTCTTGGATGCCAACCCTCTTGGATGCCAACCTATACTACCTCGAGTGTAGTCTTATACTGCACTTCTAGATCCATCCATTAATCCTCTGTCGTAGATTGGACTGTTTTTGAAATTTCATTTAAGTCATATTTGGCTCGCGTCAGGACCTCCTCTTAAGTGCCTTTAGATCCCTTTATTTTCTTCCTTGATCCTCCATTCTGAGTTGCGGCACTTTTGCAAACATGTCACCTTCCAGTGTGACATTTTCGAGGATCAAAGGGATATTGATGCTCGATAACACCTTGTTGAGATCTTTTTGAACCCTTACTGATGGTTTACGTGGTGCGACATAGGTCAGCAATCGTGATAATGGGGCCACTTCGACTACATCCTCCTCTTCCTCCATAATCGTCTTGGGGAGCTCTATCATTGGTCTTTTTAGGCGCTCAGCCAAAGTGGAGTGTGGCTTTGAATTATTTTCCCTCAGTTATTTCCTTGTTCAATATGTTTGACCCTTCTTAAACTTCGTGGGCACAGGTGTTTCAACAAACGATGCAATAGGAACCTCTAGCGTAGCAGGGTCATCTCTGAGTCGTGTAGCTGTCATACTGGGTGAAATTGCGTAACCCAAACCCCTACAACACAACTCTTCCTCAAATCGCGGATCCAAAATAGACATAGACAATGAAAATGATGTAGAAATTGAAGAGCTCAGGGTAAATAATTCACTCAGAAAGAAAAGGGAACTATTGCGACCCCATAGGTCATATTTATACTTTTGGTGCATCTTCAACAGTTCCTTATGCATTAATGTGTCTCCATAAATGAAAAAATGGTCCCAAATATGGAAAAAAACCTTCATTAAATGCAACATAGACTCTCCCATAAACGGTAATAACGTTGTATTTTCTATATTTACTATCCCAATGGCTATTTTTTGGCAACTACGCAACCCAATCAACCTCCTCGCGCAGTTACTGTGCATGAGATGCACCTTCCTGCAGATCTGTCATCCCGTCTATGCAGATCTGATACTCCGACCCTATAGTCATTTGGAACACATAAGGTCATCCTTGTATGACTTTATTTGACTTCCATTGACATATCCGGGAAGGTATTCTCCACTCAATGTGGCCAGGTGCATTGAACCTCCATCACGGATTTCCTTAACAACATAGGGCCCGAACCAATGCATCTTCAACTTCCCTGGGTGGCGCGCAAACTTGATGTCATACAAAAATACCAAATAATATTTCCTTGAATACCTTTTTCCTGATGTTTTTATCATGCCATGCCTTCTTGCGCACCTTTTGAACTTGCTGATGATAATTAGCAATAAAGCGATATTCTTCTAGTGTGACCAACTGTGACTACCGTTCCTCCGTAGCATATGCTTCTTCAATATTAGTGAATGTTGAAATGCACAGACTGGGGACAATGAAATTCATCGACAACACAGCTTCTTTCCCATATACCAATGTGAAAGGTGTTCTACCATTCAACTTCTCACATGTGTTCCGATATGCCCAGAGAACTGTAGGTACATGCTCATCCGAGTCATTTCGGTTAGCATTGCACACCTTGCACTAGCATATTTGGCCCAATTTCCAATGACCAAAATTTCTCTATTGTGACACATAGGCATCCCAAGAGCGACACTTTAAGGTTGGGCAAAACTTAGTTTCCTGTACCGTCGCATATGCGACACTTATAATAACTATTGGTAGAGAAACACTAGACACAACACATGTCTTCATTTAGTCAATCTTTGAATGGTGATATTTATTGTCTCTATTCTGACATCATGTGTAGATTTCAGTATTACGACACCGATGCCTTCCCAGAATGTGTTGCAATACCAATGGCCTTTCATCACACATGTCGTCGCATGTCTGTCTATATTAGTTTTCCAGCAACAGAAACAATCGTCAAAAGTGCCATGATATTCGTCGCTATTCCGAAAACTCGCATAAAATTGTTGCGATGTTTGGGTCGTACCAGTGATGGAAACAACCGTCGGAAGTGTGACAGTAACAACCGTCATAAGTGTGACAGAAACAACTGTCAGAATTGCGACGGGATTCCTACAATTTTTTTTGGGGGTGGAAGTAACCTTGAGATGATCATCCACTTTAAGAATGAACTCACATTTTGCTTATGGCATGATAGCAGTAGTTGATAAAGGAGAAAGGAAGTTGTACGACCTCCCAAGAAAGCTAGGATGCAAGGCAGTTGTCTCAGTTGTCTTGCATCCTAGCCTAGCTAACTTGGGAGGTCATCGATCTTCATTTCTCATTTATCTACTATTGGCACCATGCCATAAGTGAAATTTGAGTTCATTCCTAAAGTGGATGATCATCTCAGGCTTACTTATACCCCTATAGAGGTATCTCCGGTAAGAATTTGGTACCTTTTTTATAAGATCAAGGGCATGTTCATTTAACAAAACTACATTTTAATAGCCCTTTGTGTTAATTATGTTTAGTTTAAATATTGCATGTGACCTTGAACAAATTAGGGGTAGCATTTCTTTACACAACAAATTTTACATGAAAAAAACACTAAACATCCAACACTATAGTTCATTGAGTTTGCTGAAAACCACATCGAAGGAGATGCCTTAATAAGTACTATTTGCTTTTTGTGTTAGCAATATCATCTAAATGAATATGGTGCAAATTTCATTCTTCAGTAAATATGTTTATTTTACTTTAAAAGAATAAATCAATATAGGAGGGTGTTTTCCACATATGCAGCTAGTTGTTACTGCTCATGATGCAAGAGGATTTGTACCTACACTACCAAGTCATTCAACATCCATAATTATCTATACAATAAATACAAGTAATATTTGTAGTATTTTTTACTCTAAGATTAATTCTTATGATAATGTTAGAACATATGTTGACAATGTCAAAACATACTATATGTCTTTCTCAAGTTAGCTTTAAACATTGTGTTTCAAACACATGAATTCAAGCAAGTTCATAAATTCAAGCAGGTATTCAACAGAATGTGTATGTGCAGAATTTCGTGTTATTTGATATTGCCTCTGGGTATATGTAATTGATAAGTTCTATTTTTTCTGTCTTCCAGAATCAATGGTAGTTTAGAATGTATCTGTCTTATGAAAAAGGTAAATCTTGTATAAGATTTGAGAGAATTAAGTGAGGGGAGAAACTCTATTGTAGGCAGAGTAAGAATATAAGTTTCAAGTTGAGAACTAGAATAGAGGGTTTTTTATGGGAGGAAATCCTAGAGAAAACGAGAGAGGAACTCATAAAATGGTAGTGATGATGCATCTGAGAAGAGGTTCGGTACATACGAAATGTATGTGGAGCAGTTGAATGAGTTTAATATGAAAGGGAATGACTGGCACTTTTGGAAATCTTGAGTCAGCTTTATTACAAGTGAGCATGATTGTGATTTACTTGTAAAGTGATGATGGTGTATGAAGCATCAACGGGTTTAGCTATGTCTCCTCAAGGTGCCTTTTATTTTCTAAATGAGTGGAACATTGCAACAACTTGTGTGAGTTACAAGAGGTACAAGTATTAGAAATCATGTAGCATCAAGGTCTAGTGCTTTGGTTATCCTAGAAAAAGTTCAAATAAAGTGGCCTCATCGAGAAGCAATTTTACAACCTTAACATATTGTATATTGTGGCATGATAAAACCAACTATGCTTCAATCATAATCTCACTCTCCTTACTATTAGCGCTGGGATAACAATGTGAGCCCTAAAAATTCAAAATGGCTTAAAGAAAACCTGATAGATATGGATATCAAGATCCAAGCCATATTAAAGTTGATTGAAGAGGATGTAGATTCATTTGCCAAACCTACAAATATGTTTTACAAAAAGTGACCAGATCTTGTACATTTGGTCGAAGAGTTTTATAAAGCATGTTAAGATTTAGCAGAACGATGTGACCACATCTTTGGGGAATTGTGCCAAATGCATTATACCATGGTAGAGGCATTTCCAAACCAAATTCAACAATAGAATAGATTGATTCATCTTGATGCTGATGAAATTTAAAAAACACTTATGAACGATAAAAGAAATCACAAAGCCAGATGTGTAATAGGGATGCACTATCTTTCTAAGAGGCGGATGATGGAGGGGAAGTTACAAAACTAAAGGGTTCAAATTAGGTGAATGAAATAATTATAGAATATAGAACCACTAAGAAAAATGAATCACAGTTGCAAGAGGAGTTGAATTTTGTGCAAGAAGAAAACTAGAATATGAAAGAAGAGTCATCATCTCAAGCTGAATAAATCAGTAAGTTGAAGGAGCAAGTATTCTCCTTGAAGAAGACTAATGGAGAACATGATCAAGAAGGACATGTACTGAGACTGAAATTAGAAGTTGAACTACAGGAATATTAAAAAATTGAAACATAAATTCAAAATTTGGAAGCAGAATTGTAGAAGTTGGAGGGGAGCCTTGGAAAAGGAATCCGGTAGATGATTGCTTTTTGAGATGAGTTTGGAAGTGGATTGGATAGGATCTGTAAAAGGATCAAGGATCTCTGATCGTTCTCGTTTAATGAAAATTATTTTCCTTCAAAGTGCGTAGATTCACTAGATCTACTAGTCTTTGGTTCATCATCACTATCAGATCTATGCTTCAGAGGGATAAAAATAAATCCTTTCTTTGGGTCTTCGCGGTAAAGTTTTCCACTGCACGTATTCGAGGTTCTTCAAGGAATTCAAGAAATATGTTGACACAGAGAGCCCTATTCACACAATAGCATCTTCAGCAAAAAATTCAATGAGCGTAAGAACTTAACTCTAGGACCCTTGAAAAATTTTCTTTCTACCTCAGAGTATGACACAAATTGATCAATGGAAAATATAGTCACAAATCCTCCCAGGAGATGATCGATCCAATGATCTACTAGATGGGTGATCTTTTTGTCTAGATTTTCTAATTTTTGAATCAATTCAGGAGTCCATTTAGTGATTGTGTCATCCTTTTTGTAGGTATTGAATTCAGTCAATCACGACAACCACTCCCACATCTCAATTTAAAAGGAGCAAAATAATATCTTGTAAACTTATGTATATATGTACTTCTGTACCAATTTTTTAGCAGATATCTTAGAGCTTCGATTCTCTTGGATCGTAAATTCAAGGATATTTCTATCCAGCCAATCTTGTAATTCGTTCTACAAAGGGTGCCACAACATCAAATCTCCCTCAAAATGATCACGGTCCTGGAAACAGAACCATTTGTTGCCTTGAGGGGTCCTGACCCAAGTTCAAATTTTATCACACAGCCAACAAGCCCTCCAACTACTTGCCCTTTCAGCAATGACTTACTTTCGCAGATCAAAGTCTCACCCAAAGCAGTATGGGGGGTGTTGGAGCGAGGTTTTCGCACCCTAAGGAAGAAAATAATCTAGTAACCCTAAATAGATTGATTGTAGAACTTATATCGATCATAAACATATGTGTGCAAAAATATTTATCGGATTAGAGACACATAATCATAGATCACTTCATCACAAATGTATAATCATAGAACCAGATCCAGATCTATATAATGTGTAATCAATTAAGAATATTTATCCACGTATTCAATCATCAATATAACTTAACAAAGAGCAATAAATAGATAACACAATGTTTTTGCCAAAAGCAGTCCTTGTATTAGAATCAAATCAATTCAGTACATCATACTTTCCCTTACACTTTACCCTTCCATGCACATAGCCAACAGATTACGCACATAGCCAGGACTGGTCTCCATGCACACAACCAGCAAGAGCCTTTCTACCAAACCGAGACTGAAACCCTTACAAAAGTATCAAAGACACATAAAATTAGATCCAAAACATGAATAATAGTTTACTACTTCCTTAGACTTGATTTATCTATTTATGTCCAATTTTTTGCACAGATATTATGGCCTAAAACTATGGTTTGAGGCCCACATTTTACCCTTAAAACCCTTTTACATCAAAAGAGGGAATTTGACCTACCCTAAAGCCCCTTGACCTATTCACGCAACGCGCATATACAAAAATTATACAAAACGATATCCAAAAAGTGAACCGTAGGGGAACCCGCTCCAACATCTGCTCTAGATCCTATCTCTCCTAGCTATATTTACTCAGCTATGGAACAAATTCTCTTGAAAGAATGGAATTCCTCTTCCTCCTAGTGGCGTGGTTATAACATAGCTCGATAGCCTACTAGTAGTTACTTTTGACTACATCAACTCTTAATTTTAGTTACAATGTAAAATAATATAGAGACTTTTACATCATAATCAAATGGATAGCCCCTTTTCCATGAGTAATGGGGGTTGACACGACATCTTCCTGAACTATAAGTGTGAAAATAGGAAGATCAACTTTTGAGTGGCATAACTTTTTCATTCAGAATTTTCTTGAAGTGCTTCTTGCACTATTGAAAATATCTTTGTGTGTATAATAGCATGAAATGTTGTGGAGGCAAAGAGGAAAAAATTTACCCCAAAAAAATGTCATTTGATGCCACAAAATTCTCCCATAAGGTTTTAGACCTTGTTTTTCCAAACTGGGTCATGCTAATAAAAAAAGTATTGTGAGTTGATTCCTCCACTTTTCCCACTCCAAATGCATCAAGATAAATGAAAAAAAATACAATGATCCAATCCAGATCATACCTCCCCATTTTGGGAAGCTTTTAATCCCCACAATATTCTACTAAGTGAGGTGAGGAAATTTTTCCTCCGCCTTCTCTGTGGTGTACCGTTTAGCTTTTCCTCGAATATATCCCTTCAACCCAATCTTCCAAAGGTCATGCTTCCCCTTTCTTTTAGTTTTGTTCCTCTTCCGAAAAATTTCATTTTCTGTCAACTCTTCCTGAGAATCTGGTGCCAAATCCTCCACATAAGGTAGAACGTGTTCCTCTTCCTAATCTATCATGGAAGGCTAATAGAGTTTCAATTTCTCTACATTCACAACTAAGTAAATGCACATATATGGTGGTAAAATAAGTCGACAGGAATTATCACCAGCCTTATCCAGTATCTCAAAGGGACCATACCTCAGATCCTTAATTTTATTACTAGGCCCCCACCCTCTCCTTGTTCAACTGTAACCATACTTTGTCTCCCACCTTGAATGACTTCTATATTATGTGTTGATCATGCATGGCCTTATACTTCTCCAAATTTTGCAGTTTTTCTTGTACCTATAGTTGGATCTTCTTGATCTTATCTATAATTTTTTCATCCCTCAAATAATCTTTTATAAGATCTTCCCTCACTCCTCCTTGTTGCCCATATGGAATATCCAAAGGTGAAGGTGGCAAATTTCCAAAACAAGTTTACAAATGGGGACTTTCCTATAGAAGTGTGGACTTCTGTGGTATAATAATGTTGTATATATACAAAATTTTCATCCCAGATCTTCGGATGCTTCTAGTTGTATCCCCTTAGAAGTTGCACCAAATTCTTGTTGACTACTTCTATCTGTGGATGGAACATTGTAGATATCTTCAACTTTGTGTCCATCTTCTCCCACAATGTAGTCTAGAATGCACTGAGAAATATTGTATCCCTATCTGAAATGATGCTAATTGATATCCCAAAGTGCACCCAGACCTGTCCAAAGAAAAATTTCGTTGCTTCATTCCTATTGATGGTATTTTTACAGGGCATCACAACACACATCTCATTGAACCTATGAACTACCACAAATAGGTATTCATGTCCCTTCCTGGTTATCGATAAACCTCCCACAAAGTCCATATAAATTCTTCCCCAATGATGAACAAGTACAACTAAGGGATGATATAGACTCTTTTTCCTATTACTAGGCTTTCTAGTACAACAAAGCATGCATCCTCTTATGAACCTAGCTACTTATTCTTGCATATTTGGCTAATACAAATACCTCTACAAGTTAGCCACGATATTTCCTACACCAAAGTGCCCTGCAATCTTAGAGGTGTGAGCCTCTCTAATTAGCTGGAATCACTCACCTTTAGGAACACATAGTTTATCCAAAATTTAGAGTAAACCATCCCAGATATGGTAGTCAACAGTTCTATCACCATCGCGCACATGACTCTAACTCTGCAACTGTTGACAAACCTACCTGAAGTCCTCATCCTATGAATATACCTCTCTATATGCATTGTGGGTGAATGGCTCCATGTGCATAAGAGACCCCAAAGCTGTAATGTTCGATGTGGGTGGCCTTAAAATCATGTCATCCAACTTGTTTGTGTTTCCCTTCTTCTACTTGATCACAAAATGAAATTTTTTTAAAAGCCCCATCCACATGTAATTCATGGTTTGTTGTAGCTTACTTTGGGCCTGCAAGTACTGTAATGGCTGGTGATATGTGTGGATTACTGTTTCCTTTCCCATCAGATAATGCTTCCACTTCTTCATAACTTGCACCATGGAATAAATATCCTTATTGTAGGTAGGCTAGTTAAGAAATGCCCCATGAAAAACCTCTAAATGGTAACGTACAGGCCTTCCTCTCTACATCAAGACAACTCCCATAACGTATCCATTCACATTTATCTCCACTTTGAAAGTTCCTTGCAAGTTTTGCAATTCCAGAACTGGTTCTAACTAATCTTATCTTTAACTACTCAAAACCCCTATATTGACCTTTTCCCCATTGGAAACTCTTGCCATTTTCTATTATGGTGTGGAGCGGTGCTGCTACTGCTAAAAATGAGGCTACAAATTTCCTCAAGTACCATGTTGTCCTAATGAAACTCCTGAGCTCAGAAACATTATTAGGCACTGACCATTTGATGATGGCCTCCATCTTGTAATGATCTATCTTCAACTCTCTTGCACTGATAACCTACCCCAAATACACTAAAGACTACTGCACAAACTCACATAGGAAAAATCAAAGGAATCTGATTTCCAGCACCTGCGTCAAATGTGAAATATGCTCCTCCTAAGTAGAATTATATACCAGTATATCATCCAAATAGGCAATATCAAATGAATCTATAAAATGGCACAATATATCATTCATTAATCTGACATAAACATAGTTGGTGTATCACATAGGCAAAATGGCATGGATAACCACTCATACAAACCTTGCATGGTTTTGAAGGAGGTACTCCATGTATCTTCTTATTTGAATCAAACCCGGTGATATCCAGACTTCAAGTTCAACTTGGTGAAGTATTTTTCTTTTTGCAATTGATCCAACAAATCATCTATCCTGGGAAGTCGATATCTGTTATTCAGCATGATTTTGTTTAATGCCTTGTATTCTCTACACATCCACCAAGTCCCATCCTTCTTCAGAAAAATAATGATGGGCGACCCACATGGTGATGTACTTGGTCGAATGACACCCTATTCCAGTAGCTACTGCAACTATTTCTTCACCTCACTTGCTTCCATAACAGAATGCCTATACAACCCAATATTCAGTAATGGGGAGTCTGGCAATAGTTGATGTTCCACTTCCTTCTTACGTGGTATTCATTTAGGCTCTCGGAACACATCCATGTATGCTTGTAGAAACTCCCCCAGTTGTTGTTTATGTTTCTTAGTACACCCCTCTTGGGATGTCTCACCTCTTATTGACTCCTCTATACACTGAATTTGTCTTAAAAATAGTAAAGCATACTTCTTGCTGGAACTGATCAATTTCTTGGCTTGGTTGGAACTTACCAATGAATTTTTTTACTTTCCTTTGTACGCATTGATGATGAATTGTTTTTCATCCTTGATGAGTCAGTATTGGTTAGCTCCTGATGAATATTGAATCACACATGTACATGTATTGACTACCAAACACAACTCCACATACATCAAGGGGAACCACATCAAGATCTAATTCATCAATAAAATCAACACTGATAGAAAAATTAATTTTTCATTGTTTTTTTATCTTCAAATTTGCATCCTTATTTACCCATCCCAATGGATATGGGTTTGGATGATCACGAAATTCCAACCCGAAATTATTGACCAGCTCTGTTGTAGTGATATTCTCCTGCGATCCTAAGTCAAATAGAGCATCAATATTTGTCTTCTTGACTTGTATCTTTATATGGAAGAGTTTGGCCATTTCTTTCTCTTCATGTTGCTGAAGGATACTCGAATTAACCTCCTTTTATACTATCATACTAACGATCTTCACATCCACTTCTGAGATGCTTTCAACTTCGTTTCTCGAATCAATGTCCATGATATTATTCTTTTTCTTATCTTGCTTCTTTTTCTTTGGGTTTAGCTCTGGATGCAAATTCCAACACCTTTCCTCTGTATGGCCATCAATGTTGTAGTGGTTGTAGTGGTTGCTAGGATCTTTCCAATGGTCTATTGTGGTTTTCGTCTTCTTATATTTTCCCCCTTTTTTCTTCTCCTTCCCCTCCTTAGAAGGGCCTAGTTGCTCCTTCTACTTCGATCCAATTTATTGTGCTCTCTTCAAGCTTATTTTCACCAGATATTGTGCTTGTACACAATCCACATCCACTGATTTGTGCTTTAACAACATCACTTGCTCACGCATATGGTTATGCATAACCACCAAATACTTGAGGAGTACATATAGGCTCTTTGGAGAGATGTGCTCCTACATGCTTTGGCCCAAATATTTCCTGAAGTGACTTAATGAAGGTTTTGAAATATTCCCACTTAGTTACTCGAGGTTCTCCCTCCACCCTCAAATATTCTATGTGCCCCCCCCACCAAGTTAGTGCATGACCCTCTAATTTCAGCTGCACGAATGATATATTTTTTCCTTGATGTGATGGACACTGAAATAAAATTCCAGTTGTTGCAACTAGTGGTCGAACTTCAAAGCATCGATATCATTGTGGTATGACTTGATATCAACCTTTGCTTCCATTTTAAACATGGACTGTGATTGGTTCATGACACTCGAACTTCCATCTACATTCGAACCCCCATCTTCTCCAAATATATCCAACTTTATATTCTAGGCTACCATGAGGAGGATTACATTACGGTTGATATCTACGACTTGTTTTTCCAGCCACGTAAACCTCAACTTTGCAGTTTCACGAGGTTCATTTACATATTCGTCACACATGATTATGGTTTTATGATTTTAGGCCCCGCCAATCTAGACCCCTACAATATCCACAAAATACCCAAATAAACCTACTATGATACTAAATGATTCGTAAACCGATGTGGATATTCCACTGGATAGTTCGTCACAACAAATATTATAATAATATATTAAAATACTAAGATTTTAAACTATTGCAATATTATTAAAATTATAGATTTGTAGATTTAATTGTAATTAGTACATGAATGAAAATGGAAATTATGAAAAAAGGTAGAGAAAGAAAAAATAATCTCACACACACACAAGACACAATATATGCTCTTTGGGAAACCATTTCGAGAGAAAACCTAGCTGAAGGTGAGGCGACTTTTCTCTCTTTCTCTCTCTGGAAATATGTATGCAGGTAAAAAGAAGTAATACTTGTGGCCCATGGGCTGATATAATGCAAAAATCCTCTCTGTGTGATCTACCTCCTATCCCTCTTGACTATCTTTTCTGAGCTATGGAAAAACACTCTCTCAAAAGAATGGAATGCATCTTCCTCCTAGTGGTCTAGTTATAACACATCCCGATAACCTACTACTAGTTAATTTTGACTACACTAACTCTTAACTAGAGTTACAATATAAACTCTTTTAGAGTATTTTACATCATACTCACATGGAGTTGTATAGGTAAAACCTCTCTGCGGACAGAGACGGTCCTTGTAGCCCTAGAGTGGGTCTAGCAACAAGGGAAACAAGCTACCACCTACTTTCCTAGATCATAAATAAATCATATATCGAAAGAGATGGCCTACCTCGATCAGATGCTGTGATGTTTCTCTTCGTCGAAGCTACTTGATCCTTTTATTCTCCAAAACTTGATATCTGTTGCTACCAGCATTTCAATTACATGCACAAGTGACCAAGAAACAACAAGAAGCATATAGGTGAAACATGCATATGAAAATATAACCTATCTAACTGATCAAGGAATGCTAGAATTCTTAATCATAAACGTGAAAAAGAATGTAAAATAAATATCAGTTGTATCATATTATTAATATAAGAGGAGTTACAATCGACACCTTGATGTCGAAGCTCTCCTTCAATGGGTTTGAATCTAGACACGTCTCCAAAGCACTCGTTTTCAACTTAATGTGAGAAAGCTAAGGGCTCAAATATCTCCTTCAAAGTTTATGACAATCTTAAAACCTCTCTCTGTTATGCTCTTCTATATCTGCTATAAATAGCAGAGGCATTGGAGGATGATGAATTTATAGAGATGGAGGAGGGGACATGGATCCACTTATGATGGGAAAATGGCTTATCTCTTTGGGAGGTTCCTCTTTGGTAGGAGCAAGAGTCCCAAGGAGGAAGCTCGACCATATCCTAACCAAAAAACATCCAACTCTCTGCTCTTGAATCTTCTAGACAGTGATGCTTCATTTCATTTTTTAAAAATATTCCAAAAGTGGATCAGCATGGGTGTGATGTCCATAATAGCGCCGATCGGTACTACTCACAAGCTTAGGATGGGTCATCGGTGCTAGTGAGACATACAAGGGTCGCACTACTCCAAATAAGTATGTTTTTAGGGAGATACTGTAGGAATGATCAACAGAGAGTTTGTTCTTCAGACTCTAAGGGATGCAATGGCATATTTTCATGATTGAAAAGGTACACAAGGATCACTGTTAGGGTCCCCCAGGATTCAGGAACAAGGAGTATAGGGATAGTGAAAAAATTTTGTGTAACAGATTCCCCCTAAAGTATGAAGGTAGAATGAGAGTGAGGGATGAAATGATTTACAAGAACGTGCCAATACCAAGACGCTGCCTTCGGAAAACCTACGAATCAAGTACATATATACAACTGAAATCTCTGATATAAATACATTAGTATAATGCATGGATGCAACCATCCATAAAATAGATCATGTAATAGGATCCATGGCATAGACACAACAATCCAACAATAAGAAGGATCACAAATATGGACTCGGGTATGGTCGCAGCCATACTTCAAAAGGAGTCATGTATACAATCATGAATAACTCATATCGCCTCACAACCTAGATGTTATTAGAAAAAATCCAGGGTCTTGTGCTTTTTCACGACTCAATCAAGTACAAATTCAGGCATGTGAATGAGTGAGATGAAGTTTAACATGCAAAAAAATTGTCTGATTACCAGTAAATGATGTAAACTATTAATAGGCGTGAGAGAGACCACCAATAATGGCGATGGCCCTCAAGGTACTAACAGTATAATCCAGGAGATTTGAATAAGGAACTAAATTTGAACACTCATGAAATCATCTGATCGAAGGCCAATGAGGTGAACCTATCGTTGAATGCGAAAAAATTGCCATTAAGGCATGCAGGCTCTAAGGTACTGAAAGGATTCTCTAGATTAACTTCCTAGATAATGAGTTGAATTCGACAGGAAGCAATCTGTCGAAGGAGGGCCATGATGTATCCCACATCATTGACACGAGACAGAGGAAAAATATGGTTCTAAATCAAGACTAAACAGAGAATCAGGTAATGAAAAACTATAGAAGGAATTTCTCTTGAACATATCGGTGACACGACTCTGAAGTTTTCCAGTATTTGACTCAAATGGAATTAGAGGTCATGTTGACAAAATTGCTAATTGAATGAGAGGCAAAAATATTTCCCAAATCCATGGAGGTAAAGTGACGAATGTAGGATGTCCCCAACCCGACACGAAATACAGACAAGTGTCATGTTCAAGAGCGACATACTCTCGATACAACTAATAAATACTTCCATTTTTCCCACACCATTTCTGGCCAGTAACCCAATAATTTTTTAATACAAGTTTGAAGGGGATAGCATATTTTTGTCATATAAGTTTTTCCTTCAGACAAATCCATCCTAGTGCATTTTGCGAGCCCTAGGAAGGAGGAACTCGGTAGCGTCATGGTGACGATTCCAATTTCGTTAAATTTTAACAAGTCTGACAAAGGTGAAATTCAACACCTTTCATGTTTAGAGAGTTTGAAAAGAGGTTGAAAATAAATCTCCATAGGGCCATTTTCGTATATAGTCTCTCGAATCCGAAAAGGTAGAAAACAAAGTTTGAGAGAACCTCTTATTCATGATTGACTAAGGTATTCCTTTTCCGTAAATAGTTTATCCTAGCCCGAAAAATGGGTAAACCTATACTGGGTAAATGACATTTTGTTTACTTTAAAAAGTTCAAAACAACAAATACTCGACAATATTTTCATATTTTGAGAGTCATAAAAGAGCTTAAAGATGACACCTCCTGAAGGAACGAGTGGTATAAAGGATAACAACTAGTTCCGGTTATGGTGGAACTACTCAGAACAAGTAAATATTGGGAGGTTGGCTAACAAGACCACTCATTGCAATGGTTCCTCAGGAACGGGTAAAACAACCAAGTGAAGTCGTAAGATCGGCCAAGAATATGGTGACGATGGAATGAGAAAACCAAGGCTCATCTGGCAAAACATGTTGATAAAATGGAAATCACGAGAGGTATAATGAGAGTGGTTTCATTTTTACACAATCTTGAAAACATGGAAAACTATGCTTAGAATTGGTTTCATTTTTACACAAGCTTGAAACAAATATAAACTATGCTTGACACTGGTTTCATTTTTACAGAAGCTTGAAACATGGAAACTATTCCTGGAATAATATTTCATTCCCCCATCATGGTGACTCAATTCGAGGTTCATGCCCCCCAAGCTTAATTTCTTTCACCTAAGTAGACTGTTAGTTACTAACAGGTGGATGGAATGAAGGTTCATTTACGAGATCAAGTGAAATACTCGACTTGGATTTTAGGAGATCTAATCAAAGACACAAATTGAAAGGGTATTTGTTTAATTTTTTAACGAGGTTGGCAGAGTAAATGAACTATCCTCATGACACCTTGTTTCATTTGTTAAAGAGCTTGGCACAAGAAAAGGAACTATGCTCTGGAGGACTTGTTTAATTTTTTAAGGAGCTTGACACAAGAAAAGAAACTATGCTCTGAAGACCTGATCATGACATATAATAGGTCATGGCTTCCAAGAGGGTCTCATCTTATGGGAGAACGACACTCTAGAAATCGGGGTCCAATGCCCCCAGTACAAGGTACACGACATCATTAACGGCACCATCATTGGATGCGAGCATGGAACAAGTTGCTACATAATTGACCTAGGGCAGGGAAGATACCACCGACGGGTAAGGACCATTAAGGGATGATGATCGAATAGGTGTCATATTAGGACCAATGAATGAAAGTCTATCAATGGTCACAATTCAACCTTCATGTGTAAAAAAGATCACACAAAAGACGAAAGAGACAAGCGCTCCCATGACACAAGTATAGTCACGCCCCAGGAGTAAGTTAAAATCCAAGGGCCTTGGAAAACCATCACATCTATATAGACTGGTTCCTCTGTTAAAGGCCAACAGATTCTAACTAATGGGCACAAGCTCGAGAGAATCGAAAGCTTTCTAGGTAGTTGAGGACATAATACTAATAGATGTACCTTCATCTATAATCGTGCTAGGTACTGCCACATTATAGACCTGTACTGTGATCTCAAAAGGTACATAAGAAGTAAGCTGATATACTGCTAGTTGACTCCAATCAAAGGAAGCAACCAAAATACATGGAGGGGTTTCCATAAAAATGGGAAGATTGTCCACTTACATTGTGGGAGCAGGAGGAGCACCTTCTTGGACCGCGGGAATGGGAGGATCTCCCTCCAACCATGGGGAATCTGAGGAAAAAAAGAGGAGCTAATTGGAATGAGATTCAATCTCTACGGAAAAGACCTAATGAACCATAGGTGGAATCAGGTCATCCTTTTTCTCAACCAATGATGGGTCAGGAATGGACTCATGAGACTGACTTTCAGAGAGAGCATAATTGACAATATATGAATCTTGATCAATTACTTGATTAATATTGGAGCACTCAAAACTTCCGATAACCAACAGGAAGACGAGACTCAGAATCCATACGGGTATCCAGCACTTTAGAGGCATCATCCATATAAGGACAGAGGTGAATGGGATGGCTCCCTTCACATAACCTACAGTGAAATTTAATCTTAACATGTTTCTTATGAGTCTTAATATCTCTAGCCGAGGGTTCATCATCAGCATGATATCCAGAGGTTGACGACAAAGGATGGTGAATCATACCAACGGACCACCCTTCTAACACCTTGGGAATACCAGGGAAATCTCTGAGAAGATGGTCACTCTAGCATAGCTTACAAGGGAATTTGAGTTTGCAGGATAAAGTGGTAGATTTTTCCATGTCAAATGCATTGGTAGTGATGGTTTCTGGTTTGACCCCTTGCTTATTTCCATTATTCTTCTTCGACTTCTCCTTCTTCTTCTTAGCCACCTAGTTACTAGAATCCATATTTTCACAAGGCAAAGATGAAGAACGAGGTGAATAAATGGGAAAAGAAGGCGAGGGGTAAACCTTAAGATCATCATGGGGTTTACATCATTCAGGTGTAGGATAACTTGGTTGAGAAGCAACTTGGATGATTGAAACCACGGGGGTTGAAAATAACCAAACTGGAAGACCAATGGTTAATCCTGAGAGGGACAACGTTGCCATATAAGGAGCACCAACATTTCCAAAAGAAGGAAAAGGACCAAGATTCCCATTCGAGGGGATTCATTGGTTGGTAAGCTCAGGGACTATTGCCATTAATCTCAACCTAAGATCAACTAAGGAGATGTGCACGGGTAAAGCGTTATTGTGGACAATAAATTTTAGGAATTAGACACAAAATACACCAAATAAGGGTAAACTAGGCATAAAGGATTACCAGGTATCCATGAATAGAAATATACACCTTAGAAAGTAAATTTACTAAGGACTTAATGTACGATAGCCAATCTCCCTGAATGTTGTGTTCGGTGTATCACATCTACAAGGTGACCAACTCGGTTACCTATGGTAGGTTTGCAGCCTAAAGGTGTCTCCAAAAATATACTCGTTGGTACATGGGAGCCCAACTCCATAGCAGTGTTGTATGATGTGTAACTGTTGAATGAGAGTGTCCAAAATATACTTATCATAAATCAATATACTTCCATACGTGGGATGGGATATCACCCTCAGAATGTAATGCAGACTGTTACGATAGCTCCTACATTTTACGAAGTCAGAACATGTCTCTAGCCTAGACCACTAAATGTTTTGCGTTAGGTTCCAAATTCTTCTTAGGTTAATTGAGGTTCGTTGTTAATTTGATATTGATTACAGTTTCAATTTCAAGGCTCAAAACGATTGTCACCCCAACACCTATGATGCAACTAACATGAGAAAATAATTCTTTCAATTCGACGAAGACTATCTACTTAGGGAAGAGTTTCAAATAGGTATGAAACAAACAACAATGAAAAAATGAAGCTTTTCTGAACTATATCACTCACACTATCCCAATCCAAAAACAAAATATTCCAAGATGTATACCATGCAATGTGATCTATCCAAAAATATTTTTTGAAAACTCCGCAATTGTAATCTATGCACAATTTCCTTTTTCTTTCGGTGAATGAGATTGCACTCAAAGCACGTTCAAATTTCAATCATTAAACAATATAATCTAAGTTCAATGATGAGACTCAAAAAATGATTTCTGAATGCAACTGAACTAATGCATTTTCGATGAAATATGAATTTTGAGGTGAAAACTAGATGAATGCATAATTTTCTTTTCTTTGTATGAGTAAAATGCAAAAAGGCACAAAATGGAAGAAAAAAAACACTTTTTTTGAGTATCCCAAATGAATTTCTCCAAATGCTGCAAAACTCAAAGAGTTGAAACACTAAAGAGATTTTCTGGATCACTTGCTCAAAGACTCTTCGCTTTTCACAATGAATAACACACAAATAAAATTTAATCCTTTAGCTAAAAAAAACAAATGTGATCTATGCTTGTGTCAGAGAAGAGAGAATAAAATGCACATGGGATGGGCATTCGAAAACCCTAATCAGATAAACCAACCGAAAAACAAAAACAACCAAAATCAAAAGGTTGGAGTTAGATGACAAGACTGACTCGACAACAGGTATCCAATGAGGCATGCAATCAATCAAATGACTCGAAACACCTAGAAACTCTAGGATGAAGAGGATGCACAATTTAGAGGAGAGAAGACCAAATATGGGCTGATGAGACAATGAAATCACTGAATAGAAGAGAAATAAGATAAAATTGAGCAGAGAAAAGAATTTGGAAGGGTAAGACACACTGGAATTGAACGAAGGGAAACCCTAAAAGAAATTACGTAGAAACTGACGTGCCTGTGAAGTTGCACCTTGTGATGGAAGGTGATAAGCGCTTCAGTGTTAAAACATTTAGCATTGATCAAGGAAAATGATAAAAAATAAAAGGGTTTGACTAAATGAAGCTAGGCTTATCACTTTAGAATAAGGATTGATTACTGTAAGCAGTCACAAAATCCAAAAACAAAGGAGAGGTGGATATTTGACAAAATATGGACGAAAAACCAAAAAACTCAAAGACTAAAAAGAGACTAATGGAAATGAATCCCCAGTGGAGTTTCCAACTTGTTGTATAGGTAAATCCTTTGTGCAGACAGAGACGATCCCTCTAGCGCTATAGTGGGTCTAGCATCAAGGGAAACAAGGTAAAACCCACTTTCTTAGATTATAAATGAAACATACATCAAAAGAGATGGCCTACCTAGATGTGATGTTGCGATGTTTCTCTTCATCGAAGCTACTTGATCCTTTTCTTTTCCAAAACTTGATCTCCTCTTCTACCATCGTTTCAATTACCTGCACAAGTTACCAAGAAACAATAAGAAGCATAGAAGTGCAATAGGCATATACAAATATAATCTATCTAACTGATCAAGGAATGCTAGAATTATTAATCATAAACATGAACAAGAATGTAAAATAAATATCAGTTGTATCATATTATTAATAGAAGAGGAGTAATAGCCTATGCCTTGATGTCGAAGCTCTCCTTCAGCGGGTCCAAATCCAGGCATGTCTTCAAAGCACTCATTTTCAACTCAGTGTAGGAAGGCTAAGGGCTCAACTCTCTCCTTCAAAGCTTATGACAATATTCAAACTTATCTCTGCTATGCTCTTCTATATTTTTTCTAACTAGTAGAGGCATTGGAGGATGATGAATTTGTAGAGATGGAGGAGGGGACATGGATCCACTTATGAGGGAAAAATGGCTTATCTCTTTGGGAGGTTCCTCTTTTGTAGGAACAAGAGGCCCAAGGGAGGAATCTTGGCCATATCCTAACCAACAAACATCCAAATCTCTGCTCTCGAAGCTTCTAGGCCATGAAGCTTCGTTTCATTTAAAAAAAAATCTTCCAGAAGTGGATCAACACGGGTGTGATGTCCATACTAGCATTGATCGGTGCTTCTCACAAGCTTAGGATGGGTCATCGGCGTTGGTGAGACATATAAGGGTCACGCTGCTCCAAATAAGTATGTTTTTAGGGAGCTACTCCAGGAATGATCAACAAAGATTTTGTTCTTCAGACTATAAGGGATGCAATGGCATATTTTCTTGATGGAAAAGGTACAAAAGGATCACTGTTAGGGTCCTCCAGGATTTGGGAATAGGGAGTACAAGGATAG
Source organism: Pinus albicaulis (assembly GCA_034641835.2). Classification (NCBI taxonomy): domain Eukaryota; kingdom Viridiplantae; phylum Streptophyta; class Pinopsida; order Pinales; family Pinaceae; genus Pinus; species Pinus albicaulis. The sequence goes on along the minus strand of JAXQQM020075870.1, from coordinate 4,984 downwards.
TGAAAAAATGGTGTGTAACACATGGCCAGCCTCTTTTCCATTAATAATGGGGGTTGACGTGATATCCTCCCGAACTATAGGTGTGAAAATAAGAAGGTCAACGTCTGAGTGGCATAACTTTTGCATACAAAATCCTATATTTGTGCTTCTTGCATCGCTCGAAAGATATTTGTGTGTATAATATAATGAAATGGTGCAGTGCGAAAGTGCTAAAGAGTAAAATTTTTAACCCCAAAAAAAGTCATTTGATGCCTCAAAATGCTCCTAGAAAGTTTCAAACCCTATTTTGCCAAAACTAGGCCTTATCTATAAAAACAACCCCATGAGATGATTCCTCCAATTTTTCCACTTCAAATTCATCAAGATGAATGAAAAACAATATAATTATTCAATCCAGTTCAGTAGAAATTAGTGTTCAAAATAGAGGAATAACCTGTTCAGAGTATTTTTAATAACCCAACGTTTCGGACTCCTAAATTGAGTCCATCATCAGGGGTAATCACCTAGTATTCTTTGAAAGATTTGCGAGGATTAGGGCAAAAGGTTAGAAGGATTTTTGCCCTAGATAATCGTAATTTTTCAAAGAGGGTAGCGCTACAATTATATAGGGAAAAACTCCTTCTATCCTTTTGCCCTAATCCTTGCAAATCTTTCAAAGAATACTAGGTGTTTACCCCGGATGATGGACTCACTTAAGAAGTCTGAAACGTTGGGTTATTAAAAATACTCGGAACAGGTTATTCCTCTATTTTGAAAACTAATTTCACCTGTATGGACTCTCTTTTTAAAAATATTCAGTCCTACCATGGAAGGGACTTGATGGATAGCACTACCCTCTTTGAAAAATTACGATTATCTAGGGCAAAACTCCTTCTATCATTTTGCCCTATTCCTCGCAAATCTTTCAAAGAATACTAGGTGTTTACCCTTGATGATGGACTCACTTAAGAAGTCTGAAATGTTGGGTTATTAAATACTCGAAACATGTTATTCCTCTATTTTGAAAACTAATTTCACCTGTATGGACTCTCTTTTTAAAAAGAAATTAGTGTAATGAAACAGCTTATAAAACTATTTAAACCTATCTCCAACTTGGCCACTTTGAACAGGGGCTAGATGTGTGGATAATTTACCATTGAATACATTGTTGACTACTTGTGCCATGTAAACTGCTTGCATGTCCACTTCATCTGATGAACAAAAATTCGTCTTCATGAAGCCTGCTACCTTATCCAATTCACACTTCATCTTCTAGCTCTTTATAGCCATCCAAATCAACAATACTACCATGTTTGAGTTATGCAACAAACACTCTCCTTAAAATTTGTGTTCCTACACAAAATTTTGAAGCCGCCTGATTGTCACTTATTTCTCTCTATATTCTCTGTGGAATTAAGCAAAATGTTTAAACCAAAAATGTTGTCTTATTGTTCCTTATTCTATATGAATTTGATTTTAGGTTTTCAATTCTCGACTTTGGTCTCCTAGCTTTTTTTGTACCACTTTCTTTCTTATTTTTCCAACAATTCTCTCTCTCTTTTTAAGGTTCTATTTCTCCTCTGGTAATTTTGCACGATAGCCTTCAATATTTCATTTTCATCTTTGATATATTTATCTAAAATTTATAATTCTTGAATTTCTTCCTTTAATATTTTAATTTTACTTTCCTTATATTCTCTTTGTGTTGTAGATATGGATTCCATTTGTTTTGATGATTCCTCTGCTAGTAACTTTCATCCAGACTCTTATTTTATAAATATGTCTTCAAATTATGAGATTGTAGAAGCCACCAATTTTGTACCTTGTTTTCCATTGCCACCCATTGCTTTGTAAAACTTTGGTTCTTATGGAGTCTTTGAAGATGAGTTTTTCTTGAAACTAAACTTTTCAATAATATATCCTCTTTAGAAATACTCGGAAGGGGATGAATCAATATCTCTCTTTAATTAGTTAATTTTCAACTTTACAAAGCATTAATTATCATAATCACTAGATAAACATAAAGAGTCATCAACACGATTCAATAATGCATAATATCAAGGCAATCTACACAAGAGATTTTTAGGTGGAAACCATTCTTGGAAAAAAACCACCAACTTCTTAATATTCATCTTTAATAATTTACACTAATTAGGAAGATCCGACTTCCAAAATTTTTAGCTCCAACTAAGGGACACTGCAATGCCCTAGCTTACATGCCCCAACCTGAATAATTCTCCAACACCATGTTTACCATTTCCAACTTGAAAGACGCTCCAATGCCTTGTGCAAGATCCAACCCGCCTTAGCACCACCTTGTCACCCTGAAGTGTTCTCAAGATATGGCCTGAAGGAAACTCCACACACCTACCATGCACCACCTTACCACCCTACTCAACAAGTTGGCACTTTCGCTGAAGACTCCAACCTTTAGCTCACCATGGCGAACGATGTTTCACGATTTTCAAACTAGTTCCCCATTTTCTCAAAAAAACAAATAAAGTTATAGCAATCTACTAGCTTTTATTGATCTGTAATACTGACACAAAATATTTAGCAACAACAACAAATTCCTCTACTCAAAATACCAAACCCTAGCTTCAAAAAATGTATCCAATATTTCTTGTCATATATATATATATATATATATATAGACAAATCTTAGCAGTGGCTAAACAGTACCATGTAATACAACAAACATCAAACCAAATACAAACCCTAGTTATGCCCAACACTACTAAACCTTAACAACAACCTCACTTTGTTTGATAATAACTCTTGTCATGTTGAACAACCTTTGCTTTTATCCAATAAAAACTTACTACACAACCACAATATTGTCAAACTGCAAACTTGTAACCATGGTCACTTTTGTCAATCATATCTATGTAATCAATTGAAGAAAGTCCATTGGTTTACATCCGAATGCTTCTTATGATTTTCAATTTGAATCAATAATTAGTTACAAAGACCCACAAAACTATAACAAATAATATGTTAAACCAACTATATGAAAAAATTGCAATCCTAGGATGCATTCTACAATTTTATAGGAATTCAGCCCAATTCTACAAAATAAGCATGAGATTCTAGCCAACTTACTGAAAGTGTTGACAATGCAACAAAATGACATGATTATAAAAATTAAAGTGTGCCCCGAACCATTATTATCTTACTTATCAACTTTCGTGGACAGTCAGCAATATTTTGCTGGTGGGTACCACTCTGGACTGCGCTGGCACATACAATACTTCGTGTATGAGGGCCACGACAATACCATGTCACTCAATTTGTTTCAAATGCCTGCTACTCATTGACAACTATACTATTTGTCACATCTTTGATCAAACTTTGTTCTGGGGAAACTATTTCGCATGAATACATGTGCTTCATTCCAGGGCTTCGTTCCAGGGCCATGTCAACAATAGTGTTTATTTGGAAGGGGGTGCCAACTCGTGCCTTCTGTTAAATTACTTCACGTGGATGACTATCTCCAGGAATTTCAATCAAAAATGAATTTTTCTGTCTTGAATAGGTAGAAAATGGAGGTTCGGGCGTCTTCAAATTTCTATTATACCAAGAACAATGTGGGCTCTGTAAACAGATCAATAAACACCGCTTCACGAGATCGAAACAATCATCTCTCCACAAATTTTCATTGAGTTGAATATTTCAGCACTTTCTAAGCTCGATGCATTAATTAAGAAAATCTCTTTGGCTGACCCAAAAGAAAATCAAATTATAAATATGGTCTTGTCCAATTCAAAACTATGTGAATGAAACACAGTGGTGTGGCTTAGTCATTCAAACATAGTGGTGTTACTTTCTCATTCAACGGTGGTGTGGCTTTGCCATTTAAACAGGCTGGTGTGGCTCTATCATTCAAACAGAAAGCAACTTCAACCCTTTAATATGTGGCTCTGTCTCATAGTGGCTTCAATCCTTCAAATAATGATGCTCTATCTTACAGTTTCTTCGGCACTTCAAATATGTGGTTTTGTTTTACGGTGGATTTGGCTAATGATTTTGTCCTTCCAATAATGGCCGGTTCTCAAACATGCAATTGCTTCAACCCATGGCTTTAGATTTCAAACGAATAATGGCAACCTTCAAACAAATCGTGGCTCCGGCCTATCAAATTATGCAGAGATAACTGATTTCACATAGTCACAACGATGTGGTCCAATTTTTAGGTGGGAAAGTTTGTTCTCACACTGAGTCTAATTCTGAGCAAGAGTATGCATGCCTTTAATTCTAGGATGTAGAGACAATTGAGTCCATATAATCACAACAATGTGGTCCAATTTTTAAGTGAGAAAGTTTGTTCTCACACCTTATGGTCCAATCCAATCCTAAGCAAGACTATGCATGTCTTCAATTTTAAACAAGACTATATATGACTATGAGCTATTCCAAACACTACTTTTCAATTGAAAAGCAAAAAAACAAAAACCTAAACCGTTTACTTAGTTCACAGAGCTTCAATATCATTCATATTATAGTTCGAGCTAATATTTTGATTCATGTGCTTGCCTAGAAAGTGAAAATTTCCACAATAAACCTAACAAATTAATCAACAAATATGTTACCAATTGATTTCTACAATAAACCTAACAAATTAATCAACAAATATGTTACCAATTGATGCCCTAAGTTACCAATTGATTTCCACAATAAACCTAACAAATTAATCAACAAATATGCTACCAATTGATGCCCTAAGAAGGCCGAGACAGGTTGATTAAGAGTGACAGAGACAGACAAAGTTTTGGCACAAAATTATCACCTACAGGAGAATGTGAATATTATTCCTCGAAAAAGAAATTATTTTTGAAGTCCAACAAAGCCCTTTAGTCCAAAAAAAAAAAAAAAAAAAAGGTCCCTCGGATCTTCCACAAAATTTGACCATTAACACAGATTTATTTGATCAATATCCACACACTTATTCATACAGTAGAGGGATAAACATGTCTCCTTTATATAAAGGCCAAAGTGCCTTCTAAAG